>CAFUXE010000108.1:8446-28130 GCA_903364295.1 Serranus cabrilla | reverse complement strand
GAACAGCTTCCCAGCTCTGGGATCATCTGAGCAGCATGTGAACGCACCATGGGCCTTAGCGGAGCCGTCTGTGATTTCAAGTGTTGTGTGTTTGTGTCAGTTACTGCCCGGTAAAACCTAATAACCTCTGGACTGACATGTCAAACGTCTGTGGTCTGTCTGAGAGAAACATGAGAGATGGTTGCATTCTTGATCTAATCTTGTTTCCTCACATATCCTGTTTGTGTTCTAGGGAGACTCTTAAAGAGGTGTTGTCTCTGCTGCGAAATTCAGGAAACCCCCACGTTGAATACATCATCCGAGCTCTGAGGAAGTGGGCCAAAGACAACAGAGTCCTCCTCTCATGACAGCTTTGGGCACTGAACCTCAGCTCGCTCCATCCAGAGTAGCTACAATATGCACACATCAGCACTCATAATGCATTTCATTTCACTCATTTAAACTGTATGAATGATATCTATGCCCCATGAAGAAATGTGGAATGTAAGACTAAACTATTATCTCTGCCACACTGTTAAAATGTGTAAGTTTTGAATTGCAAATCGTATATTTGTATTAAAATGTGACTATGTATTTTTTAAATGACTTTTTGTCTGTGATTGATTTGTAGGAAATTCAGTTCATATTTTTTCCCCTTTGCTTTTTGTAAGCAGTACGAGAATAAAATGCAATTTGCTGAACAAGACAGAACAGAAAAATTAAGACAAATCACGAACACGCTCTGAGTGTACACTAGAGGAAAAAAACAAGAGCAAGACAAAATTATTATAAGGACTATCAAGAGGGAAATAAATATATTGTACAACACTTTTTTAACTGATACAAAATTCAGTTATTTCGTTTTTCGTCTTTGCTACGAATGAATTAAGATACAAAGCAGAAATAAATTAGAAAATAATACTTGAATGTGGTATTTCTCCAACAAAATTTAAATGAATAAGATCTAGCTAATGACCCTCCAGAACCTTTTGTTTTGCATGTCAAATAGCAGTTTGATTATCATGCATTGGTGCATGAAATGTACCTCTAGCTGTAAGTGTTACAAGATTTAGGAAACACTACTGATTTAGTGTTTAGTGTTTAGTGTTAGGGAGATTTTAAATCAAGAATGATCACAATCAAGACCTGTCTGAGGTCAAGAAATCCCGAATTTAAGCATAAAAAACACTTGATCCTACAATTCCCATAATGCAACTCATTGATATATTTCAATAATCCTCAGCTGTCTGTTTTATGCTCTCACCTTTGTGCAAATGCATCTTTTTCTTTATGTTTCAGCCCTCCGTCCAGACTACCTTAAGTTCCTCTAAGAACTTTTTCAAAATGCCAATATAACAAAATACAATGTCATTGTTCTGTGTCTTTGTTGATTTTGTATGAACAAAGATTTTATCGCAGCTTGGAAATGTTAACATATAGTGTTTATGAGCTGTGATTAAATAGCTTTTTAATACATATGTAAATGAAAACAATTATACAGTGAAACTGACTATTACAACACAGTACAGGTAACCACAGAGAGCAGGAAGACAACAAACAAAGGTGTTTCTTCTTTATACTCGTGTGTGAGAAACCGCAGGTCATGCTCGACACGTTCTTTGTTGCAGTTTTCTCTTAAAATGCCAAAATATTTAGTGGAGAAGTGAGAAGGCATACACCAACTCCTCAATGTTGTGGATGAATTGTAATTAACTGTTAACTCATTTAATATTCACAGACATACTTCACAAAACAACCTGAAAACACTAACATGGATGCAAATAGTTTGCCCAATTAACTTTAGACAGGTTAGTATTCTTCTGTTTCTGTACGCATCATGATTCAGCTAATCCCCATGTGTAAAAGCTGTTATTTGCTCTTTCAAATGCAAATTTGGCAGTTTAGCAGGACTGGCCACATTGCACGGGGGTTGAACGTTGGGGGATTATTAGGGGTCCAAAACCAAATTTTGCCCCAGGGTTTTCTAACAGGCTAATCCCGCCATGGTTTCTACCACAAAGTAGAGAAAATACAAGAATTAATGTCAAACTTAAATTATTGCACACAGTTTATTGTAATAAGATTCTCTACCCTTGAACTGAATATCAACAGGTGGTCAGTAGTGGCTGTAACTAAATCAGAAATGTTGGGCTGGTTAACTGAGACAGCCAACCATCTGGCCTGCTCTCTTCCGCTCAGGATTTGATGTTTGAGTGTGAGCTGGTGCCATTGTAGAAAAATGCACAATTCAGCATTTTCCTGAATAGACAGAAAGAAAAGGCTTCAACTGAAAGCTGTCGATTGTAAAAACAGAAATGAGGCTGTTAGTCAATATCTGGACACACAGAGCATGAGGTGTGGATATGCACAGCCTGTCCTTCACTCAGACACTATATAAAGGTCATAATAGTACTGACAGTGTTGTTATTATCGCCTGTTGTGACAGGGGCGGGTTTAGGATCGGGGCACGCGGTGATTGGACGTGACGAGCCCCCCTGTGTCACGATGCCTCGGTGTTGTGCGTACGCGCAGGCGCAGCGACCCCTCTCTTCTGATATTTTATTTACTCCCGAAACCCAAGATGGCTCCTGTGAATGTGTCGGTCCCATAGCAAATCGAGGATGCAAGTAGCTGCCGAAAAAACAACTTTTCCCCGACCGTCGCATCCCCTGGAGTTCATTTCGTATGGTGCGGAGGAGGCCCTAACGCGCGTCTAGGCACCGAGCAGCCGTCGGAGCTCCGCGAAACCTTCTTCAATCCACCAATTTGGAGTAGTTTCGCGAAGTAGCTCTTCTCCTCGCTGTCGCTGTCTGTCCGGAGCGAGGGTTCAGGCAGGCAGGCAGCTCATCCAAATGGCCGAACCGAGAAAAGTGCAATTTGTCACCCTCTCGGCCTTCGCAGCTGGAGCAGCCGCGGAGTCCAGGAAACGCCGGCTGGAGGATGAGGCCGACTTCAACTTCGCTCGAGCCGGGGAGGTCGAGGCAGCGACCGGGGCAGGGGGTGCTGCCAGCAGCAACGGTCGTCTCGGTAAAACCGGCGACAGGGACACGGCTGGAGCCGAGAAGAAGGCGACGGTGCGGCTCAACCTGTCCCTGCCGGAGCCTGACGACCGCTCCTCCGCCGAGTTTAATTACGGGGAACTCGTCCAAAACCTCCAGGTAGGATCCGTCAGTTTGACTCAACATAACCAGGCCGGCTGAGACTGGAGCTGGAGTTAATTTTATTTGCTCTTGGAAGTGTTTGTGCGGACTTGTCATTGCTAAATAGAGGGGGGGAAGTGCACCTTGTCCTTCCGTGGACTAGCGTGGCTGAAACTGACCATTAGTGCGACTCAACACAAAAGACAGCAGCAGTTTTTTTGACCACCAGCACGCAGCCAGCCAGTCCACTCTGCGTGCTTTCCAACTTCAGCTGCGCTCCATCAGATTGTGGCTGTTTTTTATCGAGGGACCTCCTCTTTTTGAACATGCAGAGATAAAGCTTATCTCGTGCTGCTACCTGTGTCCTGTTCACTCAGACTTGCCCAGCAACAGCCCAGTCACACAGCCATTACAGCACTTGGAAATGCCACATGCAGTTTGGCCCTCTGGCTGCGGGTGATAGATAGATGATAGAGCATTGCTGATGGAAGTACCAGGATGTAGCATGGGAGCAAGGCAAATGTCAGAGCTGCTGAGAGATCAAAGAGAAGCTCGCCCCATTTTGATACTCTGCAGTTTGGGATAATCCAGTGTTTAATCAGGTTTTACTGGAGTGGGAAATTGGGGAGAAAAAGTTTGCAAACAACCTTATAATTACACATTCCTTATTTGAATCCTAAAGGTGGCCATGACACCTCCATGTTTGGTATATATGTATTATTTTATAGATGAATTACATATTATTTTAAGTTACTGAGTTGTTAATTGGGTTGACACAATGCCTACATTTTAAACTTTGATACAATTTTAGCATAGCAAAACAATACTTAATACCTATGTTTATTTATTTTATTTTTTTTATTTAAAACCTGCACACTTTGGTTCACTTTGCTGATAATTTGCCGATTGACATATTGGGTGTTTTTGTTTTTAATACTCTTTTATCTAAGATTATTTATAACTATGTTTGTATATATATATAATGTACATAGTCTAATTTTACATAATAATAATAATAAATAAACTATATTAGCTATATATATATAGCTTTACATCAATACCTAAGAAAATAGTCCAAGGCACACAAAATTTTATAGCATTAGAAAAATACACAATACCCTGTAACCCTTTCAATACCTGAGCAAAAAGAAACAAAAGACCATGGCTAAAAAGTAGGATAATTTAATAATAATAATACATTTATTGAATAACCTGCAAACAGAGCTGGTATACTCTGCTTCTACACAGCACTCTGTTTGCTATATTCTATGTATTTTATTTGTCTATTTTAAGTTTGGTGCCAATAATGTTGTGTCAGATTTTTAATCTTTGATACAAAACTAGTACAAAACCTTCAGTACAATATAATGTGTATTTAACTTTATTAGCTAATGTTGTGATAATGTAATTATATTTTTGAGGTTTGAAGTCAGGTTGTATTTCATTGTGAGGGGCACTGAAACTTCAGGCTCTGACTTCTGACTATGTTCATAATCTTTAATATTAACAATATTAAATGATATAATTCATTTTTCTCTATTTATTTCAGGCAAAGAATAAGCCTCCAAGTCTGAATTCAGTTCACAACCCCAAGGACCCCTTCAACGATGACGAGAGAGAGCGGCAGCAGGTTGAGGCCCTGGCAAAAAAGTTTGAAAATAAATATGTGAGTATTGAACTGATTCTTATCTTTATAATTCATAACCTTATTGCAATAAGAGGAGTCAGTGTATATCAGCTGATGTGCTGGTTAATAACTGCTTGTTAGTCACTTGTTCTACAAGTACATTTCATTTATATAGTGTTAGAGTTGTAAAACAGGTGACAGACTCTATCTTTAGACCTGCGGGAAAGAGGGACGAAGGCAAAAACTGCAGGAGCAACAGAGACGGTTAAACATTTATCTTTAAATTTATATTTTTTAGCAGCTTATTGATTGGTGCCACCGCTTAATTGAAATGGGCGTTATCTATATTTAAGAAATCAAAGTATCCGATATGTTCTTTTTTCTTTCTTTTTTTCTACATTAAAGCCATACCGTACATTTTTTTTAAATAGAGATCCTTTTTTTGGTTTGTTTTTAAGAAATTGTGACCAAAATACACACTGAGTGGGACATTTTAAAGTAGAAAATAAACTAATCCGTGCTCTCTGCTGGACTTTGCAATGGAGAAAACATTTCTGAATGATCTCAAACATATCTTGTGGCATTTCTGTACTATTTCTCTCTACTTATCTGAGGCCTATACCAAGTGAATATATCTGTAGAAAGTCTCTATCGGCATGGCAGATTTATCAGTCAGGCTGAAGTTGTCCAGCTCACTGGTTCCCAACATGCGGGTCCCAACCTCCACTAGGGGCCGCCAAAACTTCCTGTGGGGTTACAAGCCGTCCTCGATTTTAAGTGGTTTTACGCAAATTATTTAAAATTGTACAGCTGGCCTGTAGCACAATTAATTCATTTCTGTTAAGAAAAGTAAATCAAACTCTTCAGTTATTTTTATATTTAGGATTTTTATTGTAGTTATTAAAAAAAAGCCTGAAAACCACCAGAACACAGGCTTTATTTAGAGCCTCTTCTCTCTGCTCAGCAGCCTCGCCCTACATTTAAAAATCATTCAGTTTAAATGATGAAATAGTTAATGGAACAATGGCTAAAAGTCATGGAAAATGAAACACTGAATTACTAGGAAAACAAGCCGATCAGATAACTTGGATTGTTACAAAAGAAATTACAAAATACAGACAGAACTGTATTAAAAGTTTCTAAAAAAAAAAACCTTTCATGCAATATTCACTGTAAAAAATCTGTTCAAATTCATCCAAATTGCTTGTTTTATTTTTTATTATTGTTCATTATTTAGCCTAACTGTTCAGTTTGTCTGTTGTTATGTTCTGTTATTGTTATGCTTTGACATATTTATGGATATTTCTTATTATATTCGCTTAGTCAGAGGTTGTCACTCTAATCGAGGATAAAAAAAGGTCCCTTAATAAAAGAGTTTAGGAGCCACTGTTCTAGTTGTCAGTTGCCCATAAAACAACAGCCACATGGAGAAAGTGTGGACATTTTGTAAGTCTTCACTCTGAAAAGAGGCCATTTTAAGATTACCTTTGGAGCATATGTGAGGAATTTTTTATGTAAATCAAAATCTTAACGTTACATAATATTTTTAAATTATTTTCAGGGTAACACAGAAAAGAAGAAGAAAAAGGACAGAATGCAAGATCTGATTGATATAGGCTTCGGCTACGACGAGACAGACCCCTTTATCGACAACTCAGAAGCTGTGAGTCCCCCTTAGCTTATTAATAATGAGCTGATTTTTCACCTATGGTTTTATTTTCTCGAGGATGTCATGTTTTATTTAGTCTGATGTCTCCCGTAAGTCTTAATAACAACACTGCACACTGTTCTCCTTTCTTCCTTATTATCTGCTGATTAATTTGCCGTCCTCGTCACATTCCTGAACTGCTGTTCTCGTGTCTTGTTGTGTTGGGGTAGACGTTATTCCTCTGTGGTTAAATATTTATTTCCTGGCTTGATGTCTCAATACCGTGCATTCAGTGGCACTTCTAAAGATAGATTCTTGTCCCTTCTTACAGCCAACCTGAGACTACGGTCTAAAATCATCCTCATGACTCATGAATACGTACGTGCGGCTTGTGTCCACACAGGGATATGTCATTGTTTTTGTGTGACAGGGTTTGTTGCTCAGTATTCAGAGGATATCACTCTCTGTCTGACTGTAATAGCTAGAATTATGCTCTTTGTATGGAGACTCTGCTATTATATGATATTTGTTTGGTTGTTTTGATAGCTGTCCTCTTTGCACTCACAAATTGGCAGCGCCTGTTTGACCTTTTTTTCCCCTTTTGTTTTGATATACTTTGTGATGGAAAAGTGTTTCATCTGTGGCCTAGAGGGATTGTTTTTTTTTTTCCTGTAATTTATTTATTTTGGAGCACAACAAGTCCTCCATTTTCACTGACCAGCATAAAAGCAGTGGTGAAAAATAACTTAGTACTCAAGTACAAACTCTAGGAACTTGAGACTATTTGTTTTGCTACTTTATACTTCTACTCCACTACAACTCGGAATAAAATATTGTACTTTTTTACCACTTTATTACTATTATATTACTACATTAATCTGACAGCTTTGTAGAAACAGTCGTTATCTCCATCCTGCCCAGTAAAAACGTGTGTGTCCAGCTTTGTTGACTTAAATGTTTCCTACTTCTTAAGCTATATAAACAGTTTAAAAAACCCTCTTGGAACAGCTGGAAATTTCATCACCACAAAGCTAAAAACAGGCTGTTTTGTTTTGGTGAGGCTACAAACATGAAGCTCTTATAGAATATGACTCACTGCTGTAGATTAAACCACCCAACATTATATAAAGCTCAACCTTTAAACATCTACAGCAGTAAAATGCAACATGCACATTAATGTAGCAGTGATATTAATCTAACAACATCATATAAAGTATTGATACAATGATGGAATATTTTTACTTTAAAGTCAACTGTGCTGATAAAACTTTTATTCAAGTAATTATAAAAAAAAACCTTTTCGGGCAAAAGATCTAAATACTTTTCCAGCGCTGCAGGAGAGCACAGGCTTATTTGTAAAATGTAAACATTAAAGCGACATCTGCTTTTGTTGTGTAGGAGGATTTACTGTTTTCATGTACCACAAACTGTCTTCTGTTGTTATTTTTCACAGTACGACGAGCTGGTTCCTGCCTCTTTGACCACAAAGCTGGGAGGGTTTTACATCAACACGGGCACGCTGCAGTTCAGAGCAGCCTCCGACTCCGAGGCAGAGGAGGACAAGGTGAGACTTCCTCGATGCTTTCATGGCAGAACTATGTTTTGTGTTATTATATTGTTATATACAAGGTTGACACAAAGTCCAAGACTTATTTGGTAATGCAACGTCAGAGCTGACTGCTAAAAAAGTGCAATTCACAATCAAAACACAACTCTAATTTGCCTTTCCCTGACTCAAAACATAAATAAATAATAGAAATAGATGCTCTGTGAATTATGCCGCACAAAATGATTCACCATCACTGCCAACTTGCGGACTTGCTCACTATATTGAATCAGTTTTCAGATCCTCATAGCAGCTTCATTTTTCTTAAAATCGACACATTTAGCATCTTTATCAGACTGTCAAGGAAAAAGCAAAGAGTCTGTTATTGTAATTTATTCCCATGCATGTAATCAAGCTGATCACAACCGACGGCTGTCCACCAACAGCAAGCGCTCCCTTTCTCTCCTCTTGCACCTTGCACAGTCTGCAGAAATATACAAATCAGTAAACGATGCAACTTTGGGGCGATGGCTACATTCATTCATTCATTCATTCATTCATTCATTCATTCATTCATTCACTGACTTTTACCAGCTAAGGAGACGGATAACCTGACAGCCTGTATCATCTAGTTATTCTTCCTTTTAACATTTTCTTGAATTGGAAAATATCCATGCAACCTTTTTTATAATTTTGTAAAAACATCAACAGTTTAATGTCACTGAAGTGCACATCTCATTGAAACACATCAACCCTTAAGAGCTATTGGAGGACTTTAATTTTTGTGAGTTTTCTCAAAAATGCTTCTATTTTTATGTTGCAAATCAAGTTATTATTATTATGTTATTATTATACTGACTGGTCAGATGCCATGGTGTCACTATTTGTGATGTAGCCTGATCGTTGCTGGTTCTATGTTAACGAATATTGTTCTTTGCCCGATAAAGGGTTGAAGTAATCCACGTATACAAATGCTTAAAATAAAATTTCCTTCTTTTTATGTTCCTTGGAGGATAAATCCTAATAGCTTCAGTGAACTACTTTTCCAGCCATGTTGATGTTGGCATGTTAATATGCTAAACAAAGATGGTGAACATGCTTAACATCAGCATGTTTTTACTGCAACACGTGACACAGCCGTATCTCATGAACGTCCTCCCAACAGACGCTTGACTTTCATTGGTTTAGTGAGACGTGATGTAGACGTTGTCTGTTACTGCATCAAGAGAAAACTTTGAAGGACACACACACACACACAGAGCACAGCGTGAGTTGCTCAGACAGAATTGATCGTTTTTCCCCGTGCTCTTTCGTCTTCTCTTTATTTGACTTAATGAGTGTATGTGCTTGTCTTTGCAGAAGCCAAAAGACAACAAGGAGCAGGTGATTAGAAAGAGGAAAAAGAAGGAAGTGAACAATCTGGAGGAGAAGAACCCGAAGAAGAACCGCGTACCGAAACAAGGGTGAGAATCACGGCATCACTGTCTGTTTGTTTTTGTGGTTGTACCTCTTTGTGTTCGGCATTTTAAAGTTTATTGTAATTAAGAAGATGAATACATTACAACACAAGCAGCTGAGCAAGCTGCCTGTCTCTCATCAGGAGGCCTTCACTTTACACGCATCACTTAATCAAATGATTCATTACCATTAAGCTGAGCTATTTAGAAAAAATGTCACAGAGACACTGTTATGTAAATGTGTCTCTCCTGTGCTTAAAAAGTTGACCTTTTGAACGCCCATGGATTTGAGGGCCACTGTGGATATGTGATGACGCATTTGTCCGCTCTTTACCGCGCTCATAATCCACCACCCTGTGTGACATTATACTCCGGTGCCTTTTGTGCGGATCCCCTCATACATCTATCATGAGGCAGGGATGCTGACGGTGACAAGAAGAAAACCACCTTCCAGAAAACACTCCATGATCCGCGCTCAGATAGGCCGAACACTCCAACATGCAGCCACTCTGGCAATAGCTGCTGCTATTTTTGGAAGTTATTTTCATTGTGCCATTATGAAACAGATGATGTTATATGTGTGTGTGTGTGTGTGTGCAGACTGCAGGTTAATCCCGCAGATTCCCTGCAGTTCCTCTTCCCACGTTTCTGAGTCGTCTTTGTCAGCGTGTCAATGCCTCAGTTTACCAGTGAAAACTGAAAATGTTGTTGTTGCCTGCTGAGGATGTCCGTCTCATATTTGTGAGGGACGATCCAAACACAGCAAAAAAACAGCGCAGGGCTAAGAATGTGGATATCATCTTCTTACAAATACAAAATATTCATCAACAGAAAAATGACAGCAAGTTGATCCTCAAGGGTCCTATATTGCAAAAAGTGAGATGCAATACCTTTTTTTTTATAATATTACTATATGTAGGTACAAAGTGCAGCTACGGTGCTGTTACAGTGGTTCTCCAGCTGCTGTGACGGTGCACACGAGCTGAGCGCATGGATGCACAAGGGGAGAGAGCTTAAAGAGGCAGACACTAAAATGGAGCTTTGCAGGCAGAGGGTGAACACAAGTATATCAGAAAGACAGTATTTAAGAAAATAATCTATATTTTTAAGTATTTAAGCATTTAAACATGTTCTAGTTAGGAACCTAAAACACAAGTATGAACCTAAAAATGAGCGTAATATGTTTCCTTTCATAAAATCCATACATCGACCACGACAGCAGCTTCTGTGTCTATTGAAAATGATATTGGCAGGAGGAAATGTCAGTCCCTGCTGATTGAGGCAACATCAGCACAATGAATATGTGAATATGTACATTAGTATCCTGGATACGATTCGCTTTTGAGTATCCCGGTTATGTGTTTGTGCACGTAAATGTGATATCCTGGTTTCAGAAACCTGGATAAAGACTTAAGCAGGGTGTTTAGAAACCTGAATATGCTGCCTGAAGTACTGTGATAGAAACTGGGACAAGTAAACACTGGATCCAGGTCTCTGATGATTCTGTGTTGGATCAGAGACGATCAGAGCAATGAATGCTGTTAAAAAGGGAGATTGCTAGCGGTGTTCATGTTAACGTCTTATCCTAAACAAGATCAACTGAATGAATGAAACTGAATCCTGATGCAGTCTCCAGCATGTATCACATTTCATTCAAAAAAAGTATTCAGCATTTTACTAATAATAATGTTTGCTGTGCGTTCCTCCAACAGAGTCACAGCGCTCAACCTCCACCGGCCGGAGAAGAAGAAGAGGAAGAAGCTGATGAAGGACTCGCTGTACCTGGCGGCCATGCTCCGCCGCTTCACCCGGGAGAAGGAGGAGATGAGGAAAAGGAACCCGAACATGGCTCACCCCGGCCTGGCAGGAGGTGTGGCTAACAAGCCCCACTCCGCCAACTCAACGAACCACCTGTTAGCCTCGAACTCCACCCACCCGCAGGGCAACACAGCCAGCACCGACCTCTCGCTGGCAGACCTCACCTCGGACCCGGCTGTGATGTCGCTGCTCGGCTCGGCTAATGAGAAGGAGCTGCAGGAGCTCCTCGGCGACCTGGACTTCAGCCTGTTGGACACTGACCAGCAGCACGCCATGGTGGCTGCTAGGGAGAACGGCATTCTGGGAGTCGGTGTTCCTGCTCCAAAAGCAGCAGCAGGAGGAGGAGGCGGACAAGGGCGAGGTCTGGGGTCTTCCAGCGGACTGTTTTCTCCGCCTCCGCTGCCTGATGGACTGCCTGCTCCTCTTATTAAACGCATCGAGGACCTGCGGGCGGTGAGTCAACCGTAGCCTCTCTGTGGGCGGCTGCAATTACCTGCGAAGCCTCTTTACCGATGTTAAACACAAATGCACATCAGCTCAGGAAGTGGCACAAAATGTTTATTGTTATTGTTTAGCCCAACGAGAATAGTCTCCTGTAGCGCGTTGGAGAAACATGGCTCCAGGCTGAACCCTGAAGCTTTTTATGTAACTGAAGCAGCAGGGTTGGCACCGCTGCCTTTGAGGAAGTTCTTATTTTCTTGTTGCTTTCATATCTTGCAGCCGCAGAGTCCATCCGTAGCAGAGAATTGTTTTTCTAGGTGTTGGTAAAAATGTAAAAAAAGGCAGAGAGAGGCCATTGAAAAGGATGATTCAAGTGAAGTATAGAGAGGTGAAGAAGAGACGAGTGAGGAGGAGGGAGGCAGAGAAATAAATAAAGAAATTGATTTTTGTTGTTGTTTCAAGAGGTAACAAAGAAACGGGGAAAAAACATTAGTGAGCAGTATTTCTTTTATTTAATTTTTTTTGACACGCATCCTTTTTTTTTTTAAATTTTCACCTATTTGGCATATTGAAAGGAAAACGATTAAAGCAGGAAGGTTGAAATTCAACTATTAGCCTTAATTTAGTTTCTGTAAATGTTTAACATGTGGCTGTAACACAAGGACCAAAGACAGTAACTGCTAACAGGGCTGTTGGATAATGACAAAAATCATTATCATAATTATTTTGGTCAATATTGAGATCACAATGAAATAACAGGACTTGCAAAATGCATTAATTGAACTTTTTTCCTAAATGCACTGCAGTGAAATGGCTTTTATTGGCACAAACCTCTTCACACTAAATCTTTCCAGTGATTCCCAATTTTTGCAATTCCACGACTGTTTAGGGACCCCAGCATGCAGAGATATTCAAGTACAATAGGCATAAATTAAAAACAAAAAATGGGAAAAACAAAATAAACAACAAATTCAATCAGTTTAAGCGTAAGAGCATCCTGAGAAGTTTTTGGTTAAAATCAGAGTCAGGTGAAGGTCGGGCGGAGACGTATAGGAGGAAATGTGCTTCTGTCCGTGCAGCATCACAGATCTGTGTATATGTATTCGTACTGTATGGAGCAGTGCTGGTATGCTGACTCAACCTTTCTCCCACAGGCTTCGCGGCAGTTTGATCAAGAGGGCAGGAAGAAATTTTTCACCTTGGACATGAATAACATTCTCCTGGAGTGAGTAGGACAGCTTTTAAATCAGCGTCAGCCAAATCCCAGCTCACTCACCTCCCCCCCTTTCTGAGTTTCTCACTCATTTCCAGCAGATTTCCCTCGCCGCCTCTCCCGCTGTCTTAAAGTGTTTTGTTTTCTCTCCGTCTCTCATTGTCTGCGTTAATGACATGCTTCTCATTTCCCGTACTTTCTGTGGGTTCATCAACTTTATGTTCACCCTCCCCTCATTCTGTGCAACTACCCTTCATTCCTCTCCATCCATCACTTCAATCTCACATCTCTTCCTCTGCTGCCATAACTATCCATCTCCTCCATTTCTTTTATAACCCTGTTGTACCTCACAATCACGACACTTTCTCCCTCCTCTTCCTCCTCTCAGCATTGAACTGCAGGCCCAGGAGCAGCCTCTTGAGGTGCGTTCAGGCATCTACTCGCACATGGAGGCATTTGTGCCGTGCAACAAGGAAGCCCTCCTCAAACGCCTGAAGAAGCTCAGCCTCAACATCCAGGTGAGTGAAGCTCAACTGTCGATGAGAATTGATCCGAAATCAGCTTCCTCACTGCTTTGAGGCCATTTTTTTTTACATGGGAACAATCGAACCATCTCACAAAAAGCATTTTCTGTGAATCCTGTTCTCAGTCAAAGTTTAATTAAGTTTGTATAAAGTGTCGTCTGACTGCAGCTGAAGGCAAACGCTGCTGCCACAGAGAGGTGTGAGACGTGATAATTGTGCACGAGCAGATAACGGACAGTCTACTCTCCAAGGCGTTCACAGTGTCGCTCTCGGTTGTACACGTGAAAAGTGACAGAAATACTTGTGTGAAGAATAAAAAGTGAGGATGAGAGAGAAGTTAAAATCCTTTGTTACTTTATTTTGGGGCTTTACTCTCCATGTTTGACCAAAGGAAGTCCAGACTTATAGCAATATTTATTATTTATTAACACATTTATTGTTTCTTCATTTTAAGGAAATAAGTTTGTGTCATGCAGAGTAATAACGATTCAACTTTCAGAAAAAAATGTTATGCATGACCTAAAAAGAATCTTAACTGCTTTCTCTGAATTGATTTGTACATTATCAGAATTACTTTTGAGCAAAGTTTAAAAAAAAGAAAGAAAAGAAATTTCCTATATTTCATTTGCTCTTGTCCAAATCGGTTCAGTTTGTAAACTTTGGATCACTGCAAACCAGATGAGAACGTTCATGAGAAAGTTAATACAGAAAGAAGGTCCTTGGTGTTCTGGATTTGTGAATATTTCTGTGAACGAAACATTTGCAATTCTTCGGTTAGATGCTTCTACGACTCCTTAAACTTCTGCAGTTTATGTGCTTTGTGAGCACATTGAGCCGTTTAGCTCAAACTTGTGGAGTTCAGCTGGTAGTTGGGTTGGATTGAGGTCGTATCATGTTCTCACGGGGCTGACACCACCTCCTTCTGTGGTTGTTTCCCTCCACATCTGAGTGCAGTTACTTTATTAACACCTGCACCAAAGGACAAAACGAGCCAATTCAACTGAACAACGCTCTTGTTCAACCACCAACAGAAAACTACGAATCTTTAGTTTAGCTGCAAATGTTTCTCAAAACCTTCTTTACATCTTTAGTTCTTTGTACTCATCTGTTTCCTGTTTGTGTTTTTATTGCATTATGCCAGTGATTTAGACCTTGTGGCCTTTTTGGCCAGAAAGTCAAAATTATTTGAGGATTTTTCGAAACAAATCAAGAAAGCAACAGCACATCATCTCGAGTGTTTCTTTCCATCTCCATTTCTGATTTGCAGCATTTTTTCTGAGTTGTTGAGCGCCTGTTGTCTAAAAACTGATCCTCGTCTTTCTCTGTGATATTTGTGCCTTTTCATGTAGCTTTTAATCCTCAGCCTCCTTCGCTGCTTCTGTTGTCGAGCTCAGTGTAGGCCGACGAGTGCAGTGAGGACTGCCGCTGAAAAACAGGCTTCTAAATGTCTTTTGTCATGGACCATTAAAGTTGCATTGTTGACAAAATACATCAACATACTCGCCCACTCTTTCCCTCTTTTACTCATTCTTTTTCTCCTCTTCCATCTCTTTCTACCTTTTCTTTGTCTGTTTCTTCCTTCATTCTCCTTTTCTTTCTTTCTTTCTTTCCTCTCTCCCACTGCTTCCGTCTTTTCTCATTCTGACCTCAATTTTCTCCCAACTTTTTTTCTTCTCCTTTCAATCCTGTTGTTCTCCCACTGGCTCAGTTTTCCTCTGTTCTTCACAAAACCTCATATTTACAGTCTGTCTTTGTCAATTTGAATCAATCCAGTTGGCTTTATTGGCATGAACGTTTTGATAACAACATTGTCAAAGCAGCAAAATATAACATTATTAATTAACGTTGCACAATTACAAAATATTTATATTTACACAATATTAAAATACATTTATGTTCTATATATACAATATAACTTTTTGTTCTTTTTTATTCTCTCTCTCTCCTTCAGGATGATCGCTTGCGGACGCCGCTGTTGAAGCTGAAGCTGGCGGTGTGCAGTGTGATGCCGGAGCAGATAGCAAGATACAACATGGACTGCATGGCCAAGGTCGCAAAGTAAGTCAATCTTTTTTTGTTTCAGAAGACGGATAAGAAAACTAAAACTAGAAAAGAAACAACTGAACTCAAACTGAAACACTTTGGTGTAATTTTTCCGGTCTTCTGGCGCTGCATCTACAGGTTGGAGGCCTTTTTGTCCTTTTTGGGAATTAAATTAAATGAAAATATAGAATATTCTATGAATTTCCACTCTGTTACAGTGAAAACAAAGTATGTTTACTCCCTTTTGTTAGGGTGCACTAAATATCCTTATTGTTCTGTCAGTATGAACAGAATTATGACACTGACGTCTGGGAAAATCTATTGAAAGTGTGAACGCGTCGTTTTGTTTTCATCTGAAAATGCAGAAATCCAAACTATTATAACCTTGGTGTGTTTGTGTGCGTTTGTCCTGCAGGCAGCAGTCAGGAGAGGGCGATAAAAACGGCTCGGAGGAGGAGGATGAGGAAAAGCCCGGAAAAAGGGTGATCGGTCCACGGAAGAAGTTTGTCTGGGATGACAAGCTCAGGTAAAGATCGGATTAATGACCAAAAAACGGATAAAAAATCAGTTAATGACGGCCTCTGGCTGATAGAAATTATGGATTTCTCTATGTTTCAAAATTGTAGGAAACGCTGGGATGCTGTAATTACACAACTCAACAAAATATAAAACGCAGGAAAACCCATTTTTAATGATTATAACGCTGTAAAGTCACCGGGAAAGCCCGGTATTTTATGCCTGCACTAATGTAGAAACCCTGAGTTAGAGAGAATTATTGTCCTAATGAAATAACAAAGACCTTGAGACTGACTCACAGCTGCTTTTCAATCATCATTTATTCTCATAACGGCTTCCACATTTTCAGGAATGGGTTTTTACGAGGTCATAATTACCTCTGACTCCCCGAAGAATAACAGTCTCCTCTGTCATTATGTGCTCAGCACCTGCAGCCTAATTTAGATTTTAATAGTGAATGATTTGTGATGAAGTGAACGTTTGTGTTTGTGCAGGAACCTGCTGTGCGGCTTGGTGCGAGTGAAGCTGAGCTGCTACGAGATGGAGAACCAGTGCGCTCTGTCTGTGGAGGACTACCTCAAGGCCTTCTTAGAGAACGAGGTCAAACCAGTGTGGCCCAAGGGCTGGATGCAGGCCAGGTCCGTGTCTGTGTGTCTGTGTCTGTGTGTGTCTCTTTGTGTTCCTGTTCTTAAGTAGTCTTTATTTATAACAGCTGGTGAACAGATTCCTTCATCGTGATAAGATAATTAAATTCTCCAAGGTGAATGTTAACCTTAAAACTAGAATTAAGTTAGAAATAATAGTATAATAGAGTTGTGTGTGTGTTTGTGTGCGATGCCAAGTGACAGAGCTGTTTATATATTTCTTTATATATTAATTATTTTTTGCAGCTCTCTCTCTCCATTATTCTCCACTTAAATCAAACAAAATAAAATAGCCCAGTTTGAAGTTTGGAAGTCAAGTAAATTTTTTTAAAACCCATGTTTTAAAAAAATTAAAACATGTTTTATAGCTGCTCCCATGGCAGTAATAAAACAAAAGGACAAAACACAGGTTTTTCCCTCAGGTGTCCTGTGTTTTTCCTTTCTTCCTTACTCACAATAATCAATAATGATGCAACAGATGTAAATTAAAAACCTCTGTTACTGCACCGTGTGAGAAAGTACCGTTCTTTTATCTTTGGTAGCATTCTTTCTCGTCCTCTGTCATGAACGCTGCATGTTCCTTATCGCTGTGTGTTTCCACTCAGGATTCTGCTCAAGGAGAGTCTCGCTGTTCACAGTCACCTCACTGGAAGCCTGTGAGTATTTACTTTAATCTCACAACGGCTCAAATTTCCTCAATAACACTGAGTACTCGAGTAGACTGGGTTCGAATGCAAAATGTAAACAGAAAAGTCTGAATATTTTCCTGCATTTTTTCCACACAGAGTCAAGAGGAGAATGGTGCCTGGGCCCAAGGCCAAAGCCAAGGTGAGTGACGGCTCAGATATAATATCTAAAAAAAAATACAACTGAATCTTTATTTTTCAGCCTCCCAATAATATTTCATCCAAACCTGTCGGCCAAAAAGCATCAAACAGCCATATAATAAACTATTCTTGCTGCTCGTATCATATTTGTTGAGTTCAGAAGACAGATTTGCTATCGAGTATAATTTCATTTTATATTATAAAACTGAAATGGATGTACAATATCTGATGTCTCAAGAGTTTGAAGAGTCTTATTTTATCATTTCCATGCTGCAGGGTTGTTTTTTATCTTTGTAAATCTCATATAAAAGCCAGTATTCAAACAATAGCCAGGGGCTTATCCAACATTAACAAATAAAGGCTGTGTGAAAGAAACGACCACAGCTGACATGGCAAATTTAGTATGTTGTGCATTTCCACAGAGTTCTGATGTAATCACTCTGCAGCTGAGTTTCACTTGTTTACCATTAATAATGTTTTATAATTCGAAGGATTTCATTCTTTCCCACCAAAGATAGCATCAACAAAACTTCCTGAGACTTTCTCACATTAACAGCCGACCTACAACGGAGGCTGCACGACCTTTTCTCCCCACTTTGATCTTTATCTGCAAAACGTTTGCAACGTTTTCCCTCTGAACCCCGAGGTAGCTTCAGTCACATTTTACCTCAAAGTGGCCTCGTTTTCACTGCAAAGAAAGTCCTGCACCTCTGTGGAAACAGCACAATCATGACTAGAATCAAGGAGAACTCAAAAATGATCATAAAAAAGAAGGAAACTTCTATCTTTTGATAATTCATTTTAATCAAAATTGGAATAAAATGGAATCTATATATACATATTTACATTTTACAGTCTGCTTTGTCCTCTCCTCTCTGATCTGTGTGAACAGTCTGTAATTTATCAGTCATTTCGCGGAATTTATGACTTCTTTTAAGGATATAATGTCTTCTGCAGGATTTGGTAAATGGTTTATTTTTGGCAAACATTAAATGAGACAGGTAGCATAAAATTATTTAATGAAAAGTTAAGCTTTGAATTATTTGAAGGTTATTTGACAGTGAAATGTTCGTCACACGTGAACCATCAGAAATATATAAATGTAACAATAACTTCTGATTTTACAGTTTCTGGTTCTGATAAATGGTGTGTTTTTTATAAAAAAAAACTATTTGGGGATCAGAGGGTTAAACAAGGACAGTAACTGTAAATTAGATTTTATTCCGTCCTTTTGTTTAGTCCTGTTGATGTCTCAGTTTCTAGTCTTGTTTGCTTTAAATGGGGAACAGGGGAAATTACAAAATGAGTTCCTGACCGTGATCATGTGTCTTCTCTTCTTCAGGAGGGTCTTTGGATCCACAAACCACCTCTCACCATGACCTCCACCCAGTCTCTTCCCACCTCTGCTTCCACGCTGACCTCCAGGAGCCAGCCCCTCTCCTCGTCGCCCCCGGAGCCCATCTGTCTGTCAGACTCACTGGATGAGGATCTGACCGCTCCCTCTCTGGACTCCATCTCTCACGCTCTGGCCCTCCTCAGCAACGCATCTAAGGGCCTGGGCCCCTCAGACAGTCCGTTGTCGCCCCCACCTCTCCAGATGCCCACCTCCTCCCCTCCCCCCGTCACCCCTCACTACCCCTCGGCCTCTCAGCTCTCTGCCTCGGTCACATCCACCACGCAGCAACATTCCCTGACTAAGATGGAGACCGCTCCGCTGGCAGCTGTGTCTGCTGGAAACTTGCCAACAACAACAACGCTACCGACCTCCTCTTCTACCTCCTCTTCCTCGTCTCCCGCTGTTTCCTCCTTGGCTCGTGTGCAGGCGGCGGGCCTGTCGCTGGTCTCCAGGACTGCAGATGGTCCCTACGGCCTGATCAAAGGGTCGGGCGCCATGGGCCAAACCACGACTCAGAGACTCGTTACAATGGCATCATCCAATCACAGGCCGAGCTTGGTGATGGGCGGGAGCGGCAAGATGCACCCACACCCGTCCCCGTCGCCTCCGAAGCAGCGGCCTCCTCCCACGGCGTCTCCTCTGCTGCCCCCCCATCAGAAGGGCTTTGTTAGCCCGGTGGGGATGCTGGGAGCCATGGGGGCCCCTCAAGGACTCGCCAAGAGCAGTGCCAAAGCCAGCGGCATCAGCAGCAATGGCAGCGTGAGCAGCAGCATCACACCCTCTTCCTCCCCCTCCTTGCTGTCCCGTTCCAACTCCACCCACCCGGGCCTGCAGTCCTTCTGCCCTCCCTCCCCGGTGGCCTCCT
>CAFUXE010000107.1:257369-271105 GCA_903364295.1 Serranus cabrilla | reverse complement strand
TCAGAACTCGGCTGCCCGGATCATCACTCACACCAAATCATCTGACCACATCACCCCTATTCTCATCCAGCTTCACTGGCTCCCGGTACACTACCTCGTCCAATTCAAAATCCTCCTCCTCACATACAAAGCTCTGCACCATCTAGCCCCTACCTACCTCTGTGACCCCACTGACTGACAGGTGACAGACACTCTGCTGAGGCAATGGCAACACAAAGTAAAATAACTTCAAATTATGAATAGTTTAAAAATACTTTCAGCAGCATATGAAAATGTAATGTTAGTGCAGAAAATGAGACTACTGCGCAGCAGATTAGATTACGGCGGGCCATCACAGACTGTAATTAATTGGAAACACAGGTATAGCATTCATTTGTATATATTTTTGTATACATTTATTTTGTCAATGTAGCTATTTGACAAACATTTAGGTTTTTTTTGTTATTCGATATTATTGTAACAAAACATTGAAAGCAGCAATGTGTTTTTGTGCTCTTATTTGCTCTGTCAGTCTAAATGTTCTGATTTGTAATAAAAAAGGTGGAAATTTTTTTTTTATCCGATTCATCGATTAATCGAAAAAATAATTGACCAATTAATCAATTATTAATATAATTGTTAGTTGCAGCCCGAGATGTAAACCCACATTGAATTGTGTACTTGGCAATTAAACAATATTTGGCAACTACATCATCAGCTACCTTTTGACACATTTTCTTTCAAATCAATAAAAATTACTTTATTTATCCCTGAGGGGAAATTCATTTAGTCTGTTGACTCTACTATTAGTCAGCCTGATGGCTGTTGGAACAAAGGATCTCTTGAATCTCTCTGTCCTGCAACTGAGAGAGAGGAGCCGTCCACTGTTGCCCCTCCAGTCCACCAAGGTGCTGTGCAGCGAATGATCTGGTCAATTCATGATATTCTCGAACATTTTCATGGTTCATCTCTCCACCACCTCCTCGAGTGTGTCCTGCCTGACTCCAATCACAGATCCAGCTCTTTTGAGCCGTCTGTCCAACTGCCTTGCATCTCTGTGTCGGATGCTGCCTCCCCAGCAGACTGCAGCATAAAACAGCACACTTGCCACAACAGACTGATAAAACATCTGCAGCATAAACGAGCACGCATGTAAACGACAATTTATTGGGTCAAGAAAAAAACTATTGTGTCCATTTTATATATCGAAAAATAATTCGATATCGTAATTATTGTGACAGGCCTACATGCCAGCCTTTTTTAAATATGCATTTTTGATTTCCCTCCTCTCTGATTTTTCTGAAAAGGTACCACGCCACGTAAAAAAAACACACAAAAACATACCCCTTTACCCTGCAGAGCAACGCATTTATTATTATTTTTTGTTAATATTGTTGTAGTTGTAGTAATTGTAGAAGCAGTACGATCATTATAATTTCAAGGATTTAATTTGGAGCAGAATAGATTGTATTCGTGTATTCATCATATTTGGTCCTGAATGTCAATATTATAGCATATTGCTGTTCATTAGCATAAAAAAAATCATGAATTAAAATCAGCTACATGTGACATGTGAAGTTTTTTTTTTTTTTTCAGCTGTTGAAGAAGAATCCATCCCAAAGACTTGGCTCCAGTAAAGCAGACTGTGCTGATATCCAGGTATTTAACTGGAGTATCTGCTTTCACTCCCACTTATTCTTTAATACTCGTGGAACCAAATTGATCACATTAGCTTTGTACTTGGTGTTAAGATGCTTTCAGTGTAAATGTACACCCCAATATGAAAATGTCCAAATTGTGCCCAATTGGCCATTTTCCCTCCCTGATGTCATGTCACACATGAGAGTTACAAGGTCTCAAGAAAGCTCGCTAACAGTTTGCTGAATACAAGCAGACTTAAGGACACAGATTACCGGAACCATGTCCTGTGGTCTGATGAGGCCAAGATAAACTTATTTGGTTTAGGGTGGTGTCAAGCGTGTGTGGCGGCAACCAGTTGAGGACTACAAAGACAAGTGTATCTTGCCTACAGTCAAACGTAGTGGTTGGAGTGTTATGATCTGGGGCTGCATGACTGCTGCCAGCACTGGGGAGCTCCAGTTCATTGAGGGAACCTTGAATGCCAACATGTACTGTGACATCGTGAAGCATGATGCCCTTCCTTTGAAAACTTCCTTTGGAGAGACGTTAAGCCTATTGAGCATCTGTGGGGCATCCTCAAGCAGAAGGAAAGAAAGATATAGTAAAATATTTTCAGTAATGTGAGGGGTGGAGGTGTGTGGCTGGACACCATGGAGTGAGGTCACAGTTCCTGTGGCTCCACCAAGAAGTGGCGTCTATGTACTTGTATTAGGCACATAATCTTGAAACTGATTATGGCTGCTTGCAAGATTGAAGAACCATGGAAATGATCAAGCCTGAATTAATTGACACTTGTGAAGCATGGAGAATTGCTCATTAAAAATTTTGAAGCCAGCGATGATGGCTGCAAGGTTCCAGCACCGTCAAGAATTATCGGAATTTAGTCCCTATTTGCTGCACTGTGCCAGAAATAGCTAAACGATTTCAGAGCCTTGTGTTTGTATGAGAACAGCTGACTCGTTACAAACCGAACAAGTCAGCTTACGGGTGTGAACTTTGACAGTAAATGTAGGCCGAAAGTTTAGAGTCATTCCTGCGGGGACCAGGCCTCTTGGAGTTACTTGCTGTCTGGTTATGCTGGGTACCATCGATATAAATTTGAAGCCTAGGTGTCACAGCTAAGAAGCTCTCCATCTGTAAACAAATTAGACATTTAAACACTTGTTATTAGAGTGTTAAAGTAAATAAAATCAATAACACATCTAATAATAATACCAACCCAATAATAGACTAATTGTTCCCACCTGCTCTTCATCTGCAGGTAAGATTTTTTTTTCAGCTTTATTAAGATCTTTCAAAACTTAGAATATTTACATTCCTAGTGAAATAGTGAATTTGGTCAACATAAATCAACTCCACAAAACAATCAAGTAGAGAAAAAGTTCATTAATAAAATATTTATTCCCAATACATTTCTTTATTCTAATTTAAAGAAATGTAAACAAAATGAGTGGAGAAGAAGAGCATAAGCTGGGAACTGAAACTTTATCTCCTGTAAGTTTAGGAAATGGTTCAGAGAACCTGGAGGCAGCCTTGCTGGATCTTACCAGTTTATGTAACCCAAACGTATAACACCCATCCCCACGATTTAGACGGGATCCTGGCTGAACTCGTATGTCAAACTTCAACAAACAAATTGACAAGTTAGGCCCGAGAACAGAAATCAACCTCACGGCTATTGTGATATCAGCACAACAAAAACATGCCACCCACCTGTTAGTCTGTGGATATTCTCATTCACCCAGGTCATAGTTCTATTCTGGGCTAATTGAGTCGTAGGCAACTGGATTTGTATTTGTCTGGGAAGACGTTCTGCCTCTTATCCAAGGGGCTTCATCAGTTTGTACGCAACAAGCCTCTTGTTGCGTACAGTTCTGCGACAGAATTGCTACTAAATGTTAAGAATTTAATATACGTTTTTATATTAGTGTTCTAATATTTATATATCTCCTTTATATCAATATTATTTGCATATAGGCTATTAGGCTATACATATCGCGGTCCACCTTGTGGTTAGGGAGGATGCCACGGGGGAAGAGGGGAGGAATTTTGTCTTAGTCACATGGATAGATGCACAAATGAATGACAAATTCATATGTGGCAAATATTACGATTCCCAACAAATGCCACATGGTGGTCCTGGCTAGAACCAAGGACATGGTCATACGTGTCAATGTCCATTCACAAGCATTCTTCCAACCGTCTCCCTTGTTCTTTGAACTAGGGCTGTCCATAGAAGCCACGCCTCTACTGGACCTACTTGCTAGGTCAGCCTAGTTTATGTATTCATTCACATACCTGGACTCCCTGACTTTGGTACATATATCATTGTCCTCATTTTAATTAGCCCGTTGTTGTTTTTTTATTCTTTTAATTTGTTGTTATCTCGTGATCTTTTAAAAAAAAGTTTAGCAATGCCGATTTCCTATTTCCTTATGCGGAAATACACACATTTGCACTGAAAACTGTAATTTGGAAAAATTGCCAATACAAAGA
The DNA here is from genome assembly GCA_903364295.1 of Serranus cabrilla. Classification (NCBI taxonomy): domain Eukaryota; kingdom Metazoa; phylum Chordata; class Actinopteri; order Perciformes; family Serranidae; genus Serranus; species Serranus cabrilla. The sequence continues at coordinate 266,989 of CAFUXE010000107.1, read as the reverse complement.
GTTTGGAAAAATGTTGAGGAGTGTAAGCACTTTTGTGAGATACTGTATGTCTCTTCATGTGAATTGGAATTTAGTCACCTCCTTGTCTGTTAACGGTTAATGATATTGTATTGTATGTATTTAACAGAAACATTTCCAAATTAGTTTCCCTAGTAGAAGTTGTGCTGCTGGTGCTGAAATGGACTAATCTCCAGCCTTTTTACTCTGATGCAGAAACATCCATTCTTCAGGCATATAAACTGGGCTGACCTTCTGGCCAAGAAAGTGGAGCCACCATACAAGCCACAACTGGTAGGTCATCAGTTATCACTTTGTGTTAATATTGTGCTAGCTCTTGCAAGAGTCAGTTCAGAAAATTGGCTCTCATTCTTTCACTACCATTTCTGTGTTTTAACTGCAAACTATTGTAAATATCTTTCATGTTGGGATTATGGGATTCGTGCTATGCCTCTAAAGGGGGTGGCACCATTATGTTGTAACTAGGGTATCAGATGGCTGTTAAAATATTTCTGGGCTACACCTGGCAACATGTAACACCTATAGATATAACTATGTGCAGACTGTAATAATAGATGTGTCCTAATTCAATAATCAACTAGACTGAGATCTTTGATGCACATACATACAGTATTTACTAGAGAATCTTATATTTCCTTCTGATAACGTACCTTCTACACGATGATGATTTTTTTCTGAAATGCGTCTTTATCTTTCCGAGAAGCAATGAAGTGCAGGGCTTCATTTTCAGGACTTATCCTTCTGGGTCTCATCTCAAAAAATGTAGATAAATCTCTTGAGAGTGATGAACAATTCCAAAAGTCAGAAAAGCCTGGAATAAACCTTCTGTGCAAAGCATAGTATATAGACACAATCCTGGATCTGTCTGGACCCTGATTGGTTCTTGGTAACTGTTGCTGGCACAGTAATGCAAATGTTCTTCCAGAGGCAGAATTACGACAGCAGCAGGGGGGTCAGGCAGGGCCATGGTCGTGGTGCAGCCACGTTCCATGTAAACCTGCAGTTCGAGAAAGCACAAGGACTCCGGGAAGAAGTCAAGTCAGTAACATGCAGTGATGAACATGAAGGTTACAGTTGGAGAGGAAGAGGAGGGAAGAGAGGCTCAGTGTATCATTTGTCCCCCGGCAGTTTAGGCCTATAGCAGCACAACTAAGAGCTGGTCCAGGACAGGCCTGAGCCAGCCCTAACTATAAGCTTTGTCAAAAAGGAAGGTCGAGGTAGAGGTAGAGAGGGTGTCCGCCTCCTGGACCGAAACAGGAAGATGATTCCACAGAAGAGGAGCTTGATAACTGAAGGCTCTGGCTCCCATTCTGGTTTTGGAGACTTTAGGAACTACAAGTAACCCTGGTTTTGGGAGAGCAGTGCTCTAGTTGGGTAATAAGGTACAATGAGCTCTTTGAGATATAATGGTGCCTGACCATTCAGAGCTTTGTAGGTGAGGAGGAGAATTTTAAACTCTATTCTATTTAAAAGAGGCGTGCACTAAGAATTTTGCTTTGACCTTTGAATTGTAACAGTAAAAGGATTGTACAGACTTCCTTTTTGTTGTTGAAGCGAATGATACTGATAGCTGAATGATGATAGCTCTCTCTCTAATCATTAAACTTCTTTGTGTCACTAATAAACTCACTGTCAGGAAATGGACACCAGAGGCTGCTGAGGCTCTGAACGACTGCTTTAATTGTACCGACTGGAATGTGTTGTTGGAAACAGAGGAGAACAGTACGGACATTGACAGACAAGTTGACTGCTTTACTGATTACATCAACTTCTGGAGAGATACAGTCATACCTACAAGGACTGTATGCTGTTTCAACAATAACAAACATTGGATTACTAGTGATTTAAAGGCAATCCTCAATGAGATGAAGGCAGCATTTAGAGATGGTGACAAAGCACGGCTGAAACAAGTACATTTTAAGGTGAAGAAGAGACTAAAGATGGAAAAGGTGGAGTACAAGAAGAAACTGGAGAGGAATCTACAACACAGCAACACCAGTGAAATGTGGAGAGGAATAAACACCATCTCTGGTTACAACAACAAGAAAAGACAACCAGTGGAACTCAACCAGTTCTTCAACAGATTCAGTACAGCGGCCTCAGCCAACTCCGATGCTGCTTCTCCTCCTCCTCCTTCACCTCCTCCTCCTCTTCAGCATGTGTACATCTCCAATGCAGCATCCACCCCCCCTCTGACCCCTGAGCCTCCACCCTTGTCTGTCACAGAGATGGGGGTGAGGTTGGAACTGGGAAGACTTTGCTCAGGGAAGGCTGCTGGCCCAGATGGTGTGTGTCCAAGGCTGCTCAAAGACTGTGCTGCCCAACTGTGTCAACCTCTCCACAAGATTTTCAACCTCAGTCTACAGTTGGGGCGGGTGCCGGCTCTGTGGAAAACTTCCTGTGTTGTGCCGGTACCAAAAATAAAACGTCCAGCTGAACTGAATGACTACAGACCGGTAGCCCTCACTTCCCACATCATGAAGACCTTGGAGCGGCTGATTCTACGCCTACTGAGTGTTGAGGTCAAAGACAAGCTCGACCCCCTGCAGTTTGCAAACAAACAACACATTGGAGCGAATGATGCTGTCCTCTACATGCTTCATAGTGCCCTTGCTCATCTGGAGGAAACTGGCGCTTATGTGAGAATCATGTTCTCTCATTTTTCAAGCGCATTCAACACCATCCAACCCAACATACTCAAAAACAAGCTCACAAAGATGGGAGTGGATCTTTCCTGCATCTCCTGGATCACAGATTACCTGACAGGAAGGCCACAGTATGTCAGGTTGGGGAACTTTGTTTCTGGGACATTAATGAGCAGGATCCATGCAAAGGAATTTAAAAAAGGGCGTTGGTAGGCTTCCCCCATGCCATGTGCTCAAAGCTGGTCGATTGCTAAAGTGAATATAAATTCACTTGTAGCCAATGTGTCAATCCCCAACATTCATGTTTCACAATACAGTCTTGCAAACCTTCATATCTACATCTTAAAGGAAATCTTTTTCACTATTACCACTTTTTGACCAAAGTAGTTCCAGGGCCGTTTCGGGGCCAGTGCTTGTGTTGGTTCACAGTTGGTTCAACTTGCAAAACGGCTTCGACCCGGTTTGCCCTGACGTAAGCGGTTCAAGACCAGCAAAGAGTTAGTGCCACTGTGGAACCAGTTTTCTCAGCTGGTAGCCAGTTCCTTGTCGGTGGAAAACCAAAGAACCGGTTCTAATTTCTGCATCTAACTTCTGCGCCTGTTTTCCCATCTGTCTCTGCAGCAGTCGGACGAGGATGTAAGCCAGTTTGACACCAGATTTACCAGACAGACACCGGTGGACAGCCCAGACGATACCTCACTCAGCCACAATGCAGAGCTTGCCTTTGCGGTAAGATTATAGTCTTCTGTTTAGGCCAAGAAACAGTCTTACAGTCTTGTGGAAACTAATAGTTATGAAATATTAAGTCATGGTGTACTTGCGTTCATTGCAGACTTTCTTTCACTCCAGGTCAACAGTCAGGTCAGGGGTTCAGGTCCAAAATGTTTTAACAGTTTTAAACTATTTAAATGTTGAGTCTATAACCATCATTGTCCCTAATTAACAATCCACTTGACACATGATGAGCAGCATGAGATGTCGGAGGAAAAATAAGCATCATTTCAATAATATGTCTCACCATTCAGTCACAGTCGGTCTACTCACTATTATTGCATGTGCATTATAGTTGACTAATAACACTGGGTCTACGTCACAGTCTGTGACCACTAGTCCGTATACTCACTGCAACTACATGTTTATTACAATTCCATATCACAGTGTTACACATGTGTTACGGAACTGAGGAACAATACAGTATGTACACAAGCTTATACATATGCACATTAACTTCATTATTTTTTTATGATCCAAACTATTTATTTTCCATAATTTGTCCACTCCTGTGTAGTAATACTGGCATTGCCACACCACACCTACTGAAGTGTAAGTAGGTTGTGTTCTCCCTGCCTTACAAACTATTTTCAAATAAAACGTTTTGGGCCTAACAGTAGGCTTCTACCAATATTTTAAATAGAATGTACCTGAAAGTATTTTTTTTGTTCTGAAGCTGCTGTTTGACAATATTTTGCGAAATGTTATCTATAAATATAACCATGGTAAAGTGAAACCATACCGTGAAAGGGTCAAAGTTCTAAGAGAAAAACACAGTGCACTGTGGTAGTGGCCTGTCAATGGGACAGTAGCCCCACCCTAATGTATAATCTGCTTTATTGTCTACTCCAAATGGGACCATAATTCACAACATTAACATGCTGTACTGAAAGAGCCTTAAAACGAATTGAGACCATAAAGTCATTGACTTACATTCAACCTGAGTTCTTTCTGCAACCAGCGGTGTCGCCAGTTGCTGGTCATTGGACTATGATTAAGAAGTTTAAGACACTTCCACAATGGCTTCACTTGTCAGCCCTGGGGGTTGCTGCTTGGTTGTACATAGCCTGTATGTAAGCATGTGAGATCTGTAATCACACAAGACCTGTAGTAGCTATCCAGCATAGGGCGTGTTCTAGTTAACAGCTGCTGTCCTAGGTCACAGCTGGTCATTTTATACAGTGAGGTTAAGTTTGGTAAAAAAGCTCTGACTACAATGGAATGGCTACTTAGGGGACTAACATCACTCGTGAATAAAAATGGGTCGTTGAATAAGACAAGCCTTTGTGCAGTCTAAGTATGCAGAAATATTCAGATATAAAAGACAAAAATATAATAATTCTTTTACTACAAAAAAACGCATGGGGTAAAAGGAGAGACTCATGGGTACCCACCATGTCAGATATTCCCATTTCATAATTTAGCCTTACTTTTGAGATTTTGTCCTGACTATTGGCCTGAGCCTGCTATAGCCTATGAAAGCTAAATATTAAATTGGAAAAAAAAGTACCTGTTTCAATGAGTCAGCCAGTAACATGGTAACTTATTCATCTTTGATTGGCTCTTATGAAGCAATGATCATTTTCCAACAGGGTTTCACCTATGTGGCTCCATCAGTCCTAGAAAGTCTAAAAGAAGGCTTCTCATTTGAACCCCGAACACGACCTGTACGTCGACACAACAGCAGCCCACGCACACCCATCAGGTAACACATACACGTTAAAATGCATTTTGTTTATTATTGTTCTCATTAAGAAGATTAATAAAAATTATGATTTGATTTTTTTTTTTAATTCTTCCTTTTGAATAATCTTATTTCTTATAACTCCTCGTCTTTTTCTTCCAGTCCTCTTAAGTTTTCCTCAGCCGGACCTTTTAAGTCCAGCATTGATGGTGAGCCAGACCCTTTCTTTCCCACCTCTCCACCAGCAGCTCCAGTTCCTGTGTCACTGGAAAATGGAGCTGCCAGTCAGCCAATCAGGACACCTGCAAGGAATAAAAAGCAAAAGGGACATCGGAGATGAGGAGGCCTAAGCTGCAAGGCCTTGGTCGGATTCATGTTTTTCAGAGTATATTGTAAATGTTGAGGCAGGGTTTTTACTGGTATGATGCTTTCTTGAAGTGGTTTGGGTTAGAAGTCGCTGTCTCAGGAGATCCCTTTATTGCATAAATCTTTTATTCATTTATTTTTATTTTTATTTAGAATATATGAAAAGAAATCTATTACTTAATATCAGTATTTTATATAAAAATCACTGTAACAAGTGACCCAACTTCACTGAATGTTATATGAGGTGTCAAGTTCAGGTAAATGAGGAATTCAACAGATGTGCAGCACAGTTGCTATATAAAAATATACCCAAAAGCAAATTAGGCTTCCACAGCATAAAAAATAAGTACTATTTACTGTATGTAACTCCAGTTCTATAAGTGCAAGAAATGCAAGGAGATTAAGAGTAGGTAAGGCTAAACAAGAGGTGTGACCAGATTTTTATGGTTTATTTACAAGCTATAACAAAAATCACACATCCTATTGTACGAATTTGCCTGCAAGTGTCAATGTACGGCAGCAGTAATAAACTTCTTCCACAACACATTAATGTTTTAAGTGCGATAGTCTGCATTACAAGGAAGCTAATAATGGACTTATGCATAGGATAATAAAAGGATAAAATGTGATGGTGAATGAAGGAGGTTGTGATCAATCATCCATAAAAATAGGTTCTGTATAGTCATTAAAGTCACACCATATGTTCACATAAACACAAACAGCACATCCACAATGTCTGTAATGACATTGTAACCATTAATACATTTTTTGTAATGTAACACAGAAGGACACAGGCCTCTGTTTAGTTATTTTTTTAGGTTATTTTTAAGTTAACAAACTCCCCTGATGAAATTTCCTCTTTTTTCACTTTTGTGTAAATAATTAGAGAGTGATTTCTACAGGGCTGTGGAAATAATTTAACAGAGTTAATGGGAATATTAAAAGTTACATTTTGTGAGCTGATGATTTCTTTTTTTTTTTTTCGTCATGGTTTCCTTCTGCTAACTCATGAATGTAATAAAAAATAAAGAACCAGGAATCGTTCCAATTGTTGCATTGGGATTTTTTTTTTCTTGCAGGTTTCAGTAAAATTATGGAATGATTAATATTTCTCCTGTCTTAGAAAAATGTATGCTAATTATAATGTATCACAGAGATTTTTACATATTTATGTCCCCCCACTAAGACATCTTAAGGATAACCTGGTTAAATTATCAACAAGCAAAGAAATGCATTATATATATATATTTATATATATATATACAAACACATTGGGAATGTTTATCAAAGCAGCTGTTCTTTATCAATTCCACTTATAACGGGAAGCCTTAAATCAAAGAGGGTACCAAATGTCCTGATTTGTGAAAGAAAAAAAAAAAGTTGCAAAATAACCTATAAAAGCACCACTATAAATGGTTTCACCATTTGTTCTCTAAAATACAAATAATTTTTAATAATGATCAAACATTGATTACATTTTGATCATTTCTTTTCTTCTTAAATAGATGGTTGTCATTCTTAATCTCCTTTCTTTCAATGTAACAGCTCGGATGCTCTTGTCTGTGAAAAGTGGAGATAAATCAACTTGTTACTTCACCCCACGGAGTGGGAGTGAAGTATCGTTTGGGGCGGGGGTGTCTGTCTGTCTGTCTGTCTGTGTATCTGCTGGATATACATCCTCTGGCCAACCGAGGGAGCTGTGGGGTGAAGTCTGCCATCTCTGATTGCCTTGTTTGGTATACGCATACCAAATTATGTATTACCAAGTAATGTATTTTTTAAAGAATAAAAAGTAAATGAAAATACATTTATGTATGCATGTATATATGTGTATACTTGTTGAAACACAACAGCATAACGCACACATAACAAAACATTTTTATATTTTGTATGGCCTACTTTGGCCCTGTTAACAGCTTGCATTCTTGCTGGCATTGTTTTTATGTATTTTTCCACGGTTTCTGTTATTGAGTTCCATATACTTAATTGCTGTTCCCACAGACTTGCTTTAGATTAAACTTTGAAATCTGTTCAATAGGATTGAAATCTGGAATTTGACTTGTTCAGTCCATCAGTTCCAGTACCTGAGATTCCTTTTCATTTGTCTTAAAATCTTGAGGTGTCTGACATCTGCTTCAGTTACTTTGGTTTTCTGCCTCTTCCTTAGTGCATTTTGTAAGTGTCAGTCTCTGCAATTGACTCCAAAGCATACTTGACCACACTGTGAGAACACATATCTTTCCCTATTTGTCTCAGAGACCATCCACATCATGAAGTGCTTTAATGCGGACTCTCCATGTTTTATCATTTTGAACAGGAATGAGGAATTTCAAACTGAATTCACCTCAGACGTCAGAAATGAATCAAACGTAACATTCAACCAATAAAACAAATTTTTCTGTTTAGGAATGCAAGCAAATAAATATAATTTGACATATTAAGAAATAATAATATTCTTTTGTAAATTTGGATATATAATATAATAATTATATTTTAACATTAAAAATATGAAATATATGTTGAAGCGCATTTGTTTTGTAGAACAGAAGAGAGGAGAGTAATATCCTTTTAACAATTTAATATGACAGCAATGAAAGAGCGAGCATGTATATGGACCTTTTAAACTGTTGGGGCAGTACTGTGGATTTAGACTCAGTCCGCCCATCGTTGGCACACAGGCTAAGTCCATAGCCTCTTGGTGCTACAGCTGTCCAGCCACCACCCTGCGGAAGGAAGACAACTAACACCACATTTGTCCTTATTTGGCTTTTTCCATCTCATGTCTGAGGTCATCTTCACCTGGGTTTATGACATGAAACAAAGTGTCACTTGAAACAAAGTGTGTGCGTTGGGTACTCCCTTCTCTGCCCTCAGTACTGTGTGTCTTGAAACTCTGTTATCTGTGTGCTGATATGTGTTGGTATGTGTTACATATTTAACCTGTGTGTCAGACTTTGCGTGGTATATACTTAAAGCAGCATTTATTACTAGTGTAATAATGCAGATTATTGATAATTTTTTACCAACCCTATGATGGGACTCGTCATGTGCCACAAATTCTCTGAGCAGGAAGTGGTAAGCCTTCACTCCACAAGGGGTTCCTGCTCACACAACCGTGGCCTCAGATTGGCTGGGAGCCAGAGGTATGTGTGATGTCACAGAGTCCTATAAAGGTGACAACCGACCTGGGACTCACTCTCTTCTACTGCAACACTTTCCTGCAACTCTTTTCTCTTCATCATACCTGTGGAGAGGACAGGGTCCTCTCCTCTCTGCACTGTTCTCCACGGGGGAGGGTGTAGGACAGCAAGCTCCTCCAACTCTTCTCCAGGTCTCCTGCGGAGACACAGAGCCTGTTCCATGCAGAGGACATGTGGCCTACCAAACTTCTCCTCAAAGGATAAAGTCTTCGGACCACTCAATGCTTCAGACTTTCTGAACTCAAGCTTTCACCACAACAGTCAGAGACCTGACAAAAGACCGCTCCAGCTTCAACAGCAGCCCTCACCTTGGAGACAGTCAGACCTGAACCAGGAAAAGGGATTCTCCAAGGCTTCCACGTCTTCCTCCATGAATCTCGTCAATGAACTGTGGTAACATACTGGGTATAGCTAAGTTAGAAGCAAGCAAAAGGGCTAAGCACAAGTTCTAGACGTTATTTGATATGTGGTTTAATGTTGTTAAATTGTAAAATAATTGTTAAGCCATGCTATGTAAAGTTAAATGTTAGTCTTGTTATAGCAACACCAGGCCTTCCTTACTAACTTTACTAACAACTTTGATTTGCTTTGGCACAACAATTCCAATACAATACACATTAACTTGGCTTTATGTAAACTCAGACACATAGCCTTGGATAACTCCAAAACCAATCAAAGCACATGGTCATCCTTGGTCCTCCTGAGGAAAAAGGCCCCAGCTTTACAACTCTTTGTTCATCTGCCATTGGTGGCCATTTTGAATCTCACACCCACACACACAGATTACATTCTCTTCTCTCACCCTCTTCTCTTACACTGTAAATAATATTCTTAGATTAGATTGTGTAGATTTTATACTCTGTATATTATGTGTTTGCTTTACTTTGGTTTTATTTTAGGAATAAATGCTCTTTTGGAACCTACATGCTGTCTGTT
>CAFUXE010000107.1:236049-246254 GCA_903364295.1 Serranus cabrilla | reverse complement strand
TACTGCCAGAGAGGTCGCCACGTGAAGAAGAAAAGCCACTAATGTCCTCAGCGTTCCCATAATCACTGATTTGCTTGTTGCCTGGATCAAACTGCAACACTCGCTCGTCTCACTTGTGGATAAAGTCTCACTACAGACTTCCTCTCTTCTCTCCCCGGTCCTGTTTGGCTGTTTCATGTTTTTTTCCACTGCTCTTTCTTCCCAGGACTCTGTATAGCTGCAGGTCTTTACTGCAGATGGACTGACAATTTGTAAAAATAGACTCCACCTAGTGGTTGAAGCACTCATCCAATTCCTGCTTATACCTATCTACCGAGGTTACCTCAGGTTAGATTATGGTTTATCGTCCCCAAAAGAGAAATGTGGCTTCTTTTTTCAAAAGAGAAAAGAATGGGGCAGAAAGAACTTGAGGTGACAGTCAACTTAGAGGCCGTCCACACGGAGACGATTTTTTCCTTAAACGCAGATGTTTTGCTTCGTTTGTGCCGACCGTCCACACGAATCCCGTAAACGCATAGCACGAAAACGCACTTTTTTGAAACCGGTCCCAGGGTGAATAAATCCGAAAACGCATCCCTTGCGTATTCGTGTGGACGGCGAAGACGGGTATCTGCGTTTCGATGATGTCGATTTGTAAACAGCGCTCAAGCTTTGTGCGCATGCTCCGTCTCTTCCTCTCCGTTTTTTTGTGATATTCTGAAATTGAAACAGCGCCACCTATAGGCCTGGCATATGAAGTAGCGTATTGAGACGGATCCGTGTGGACGCAAATATTCCTGATACGATGCCAGGGAAAACGGAGAGGAAAAAGATCGTTTACGTACGTGTGGACGGCCTCTTAGAGTCCGAAAAACATGGTAATGCTAAGTACTTGAAATACAGAAAGTAGTATTAAACATTATCAAAACCTTTTGATCAATTTCATGTTACCTTGATGAAGAAAAGTATTGGGCTCCTTAAAAAACTTGGCAAAAATTGCTCCTATTTTTGGATTTATTATTTGTTTTTGATTTGAAGATCTTTTTCTTTTTTTTTACAAAAATTCAGCAGCTTCTTTTCAGTAACCTCACATGAACCTACATCATGAAACCAAGGCACTGCAAATTAATGCAGAATTATACAACTACGCTGAATGCGTATGACACAGCTGATGTTAACCGTTTTATTTCTATGAAATATAAACATTTTGTGTTTTTTTAACAGTATGGTATGTTTCAAGTCATTACTAAGCAATGCGGAACTGTATTACTCAACTAGACAAAAGAGACACACCTGTTTTTATTGAAATACATTTTTTCTTCTGTTTTGTATGAACATTTATATGAACATTTTACATTTCCTTAAATGACTTCAGTGCCATATAACCAAGTCTCTCCAAATCATCAAACTGTGTGTGTTTAATTAGTTTGTCTGTGTCTTTGAGTGTGTTATCATGGCAAAATGAGGTCCCAGAGACACCTTCTGTAGCAGGATACAGTTCCGAAACGTAACTAGTTTGGAGTTAAGATCATAATGATGGCCTTGTATGTCCGAGCAAGGGTGCTGAAAGCAGGAAAGAGGATGAAGAGAAGGGGCCGTTTCCCCTCCAAACTTTGCGAACTTCGCCCACTTTGGCATTGCAGAGGGTGTGAGCCCATCACAAAATGGTCTTTAGTGAAATTAAGAATATTTACAATAAACAACAATTAAACATGACTAGAATTATCACAATATCAGATTTTTACTACATGATTATCTAGGACAAAATCATTCACAATAATATTATATGTTCTCTTTTTGAAAAAATAATGTTATCTGTCAAATTAATCTTTGTATATTATGTGTTTCATCTATTTTTTAAAAATGAATAACCCCAAAGTAAGGGTGAAGGGATAAACATAATATATATATATATTAAAACTGCTTGATTAACCAACAAACTGTAGCGTTTGGAATGTGTCAGGAAAGAGTATAAAAATACCTTAAAAACAAGATTCTTCCTCGTCGTCAGTGTTTCGCTTGATTTTGTAAAAAAAAAAAATAATAATAAATTGAATGAAATGCTCAGATTAAGTGGTAAAAATGAAACACCAAAGTACGGTTTACATTTTGAACTACCTTGTCATTTGCAAGTGCCTTCATCATTTAATTGTAAAAAGGACAAAAGAGTTTTTTACATACATTTTGTATTTTTTTTATCTCTTGCCCAGTGTCAGCTGGGATCGGCTCCAGTCCCCCGCAACCCAGGTTTGGATAAGCGGTTAAGGATAATGAATGAATTTATGTTGACAATACAGTCATTTTCGCAACACCCCAATAATGGGTGCAATGAACCAGTTAGTTAATATTTTCTATCCTTGTACAAGATTTTTTTTAAAGAGTGCAGTGCATGGCCTCACAGTAATCACTACAACACAGCTTATTATAATTTACTGGTATAGGGGAAAAAAAATGCTACCCCTCCACACAATACAAGCATGAACCCCCTGTGGGATTATAGGCATAAACACAATTGGCCTAATGCAAGAACCACTCGTACAAACCGATTTGATTTTGGGGAGCTGGTTTACCATCTTCCTTGTTTTGAATGCGCTCATAGGCACAAGAGTGGTCCAGACCCTTTTGTAGTAGTCATGCTTTTTTTTCTCCATTGTTTCAAATTCTAAAATGTTTATGGCCCTGGACAAAAACAGATGTTTAAAGTCACATCACAGAGACGGGTGGAAGGCCTTTTCTACAAATCCATCCAGAGCTCAAAAAAGTCCATGTAATCTTTACATGTTTGCAGTTTACAATCAGCCACCAGGAGACATAGTTGGCCTTAACAAATCAGTGGGAAGATGAATATATAAAATCTTGTCATACTGCTTATAAAATATTTTACATTATGTCCCTCAGTCAACTTTGAAATTGCCCACCAATCTTTTAAGAATCTGTTGGTGCCACAAATGATAAGCCAACACAATAAGGGCCTTGGCATAGAAAAATAGAAATCCAAGGCCTAGATCACCTTGTGTGCTCAATTTAATTGTGGGAATTGCCATCAAGACCTTTGTTGCTTTAGACACAGACCTTCCCTCTACTGTAGAAATACTACAGGGAGCTCAACATTAACATATTTTAAACAGGAATGGTTTGAGAAGCATTGCAACATCCCTGTATTAACGGCTTTCTGAAACACCGCCCCTTTCACTTGGCATCGTTTCTCATGCAGCACTTCCGTTATAAAACTGATGAACAGTTTGGATTACACCTCCATTTACAAACAATGGGATTAAGAGTCCATATTTAGAATATACAAATTTTTTTTATTACAAAAAAAAACATCCTACATGAAAGCTTGACATTAAAAATGGCTTCACACATTTTTAATCAAACTACATAACTGTTGGTATTAAAATGGCAAAGAAATCGAACCACTTAACAGAAAACATAAGCCGTGCTTCCAGAAACAATACAGTTTAAAATCTTTACTGATTTGCTGCCTTCCGTTACTTGTAGACAAGTTTCTCTCCCTCGTAATTTCTCACAGGAAATTTCTAGCTGCCCGTTTAAATAGCAACGAGGATCTAAGATGTAACGAACCCAAGTTCAGCAGAAAAAACGGTTTTTAAAAAGAAAAAAAAATTAGGGGACTAAGTGACGAAATATAACTAAATCCCTGAATTAGAAAAGGAATACAGGTCTGGTATCCTACGTAGATCGACCAACAGGGACAGCAGGCGATACCGTTGGAATTCAAAAGAGTTACGCTGAACAAATCGCAAAATTCACATCCTCACAAGTTTAACTGTTTAATCATCGTCATCATCGTCGTCGTCATCCTCCTCCTCCTCGTCCTCCTCCTCGTCGTCGTCGTCGTCATCATCGTCGTCGTCGACTGGTTCTGCTTTCTTGGCAGCAGGCCGGCCTGGGCCACTCTTCCTTCCAGCATCGCTCTTTCCTGAGCCGCCCTTGGCTTTATAGGCAGCAACATCCTAAAAGGACATATTAAGTGACTTCAGCTTTCATGGGATTCATCAACAAAACAGGTTTTACTTCACTTTACCCCGCCGTTACTAAACAAACACATTTGGCAATGAATGGTTACCTTCTCGTATTTCTCCTTCAGTTTTCCAGCCTTGGCTTCATATGGGGCCTTATCTTTGGAAGTCTGCGTGGACCACAATTCACCGAGCTTCTTGGCAATGTCCCCGATTGAGATACCAGGATGTTCCTCCTTAATTCTGGGGCGGTGGTCAGAGCAGAACACAAAGAAGGCAGACCTGGGGGGAAAATGGGATAAATTGATGTCTGGACAGCACTCCTTATCCGTATTTTCTTCTCTTAAAACTGTTTTATAACTTACGGAGGTCTTTTTGGTGCGTTCGGGTCCTTCTTCTTCTTGCCCTTGCCAGGTGCACCTTTAGGAGGGATGTAGGACTTCATCTCTCGCTCATATCGGACCTTGTCGTTCTTAGCCATGTCTTCGAACTTCACCTTCTCCTTGCTTGACATGGTCTACGAAAACAGATGCCAAAAATGAGCAACCAAGCATGCACACAAAAAAAATTCCACGTCCTACCAAATACATTTTTATTGTTTTACAACTTAAGAAATGATGTCATGTTACCTTCCATCTCTCTGAGCATTTTCTGGAAAACTCTGCAAAGCCTACACTGGCTCCTGGGTGCTTCTTTTTGTGCTCCTCACGACAGGTCGCAACAAAGTAAGCATAGGAGGATACCTTCCCTCTTGGCTTACTTGGGTCCTTTTTCATGGCTGCGGTTGATCTAGATATATGGCAAAAAGAGCATCACGATTCAACTTAGTGGAAAAGGCATCTGGACAGGCAGGACAACACCAAAACACAACGTTTTACACCTTTTATATGTATAATATAGCATAATATAACTACACAAACGAAAAAAATGTGTTAACATTTACTAGAGTAAATATACAATCGTCGTTGTTCAAGTATTTAAGTAATGTAGAAAATAAGATTTTTTTAAAAAAAAACAGGCCATGGGTGTTTCACGACTCTAATCGGATTTCGGATTCCCTGGGACAAAGACGCGACTCCATTTTGATTATTCCCGCCTAAACTATACAGCGCCAAAAGCTTCTAATCTTCACCCAAGTCACCGAATAATAGTTATAACTTCACGACTGCTAGGCTGCTTCAACGACAGTGTTACCAATCAAGCAAGTGAGTCCAAGGCGAAAGGCGGATTCAAATGCTGAATGCGGGCGCTACTGTCGTGTAACGTTAGCATGCTAAGCTAACAAGCCAAATGGCGTTCGCACTGCTTGTTGCGCAGACAGCATTAGACTAGCCACAGCCAGATTCAGCCTCACACAGCGGGTGTCGCAATATCGACAGTGCCCAAAATATCGCCTTCACATATTGGATTATCAGACTACAACAGCTTTCGTCTACGTTATCATCGACAGCATTAAGGCGAATTAACGGACATCACGCTAACCAGTTATACGGCATAGTCGTTATTTGCCAGTAAGCTCAATTTGGCGAATATGCATAAATTAGACATTTGGTCGTCGGAGACATTACACTAAACCCCAAAGAAATCTTAAGCGAAATCGAATAACAAGTGTAGCAAGATAAGATAGCAAAAACTACGACGCTTACCTCTTCTCACCAAGACAAACTGTTATTGACTGAAGGAGGACAAAAGCTCGACTGTTTTGTCACTGTCTGCAGAGCCGAACTAACTTAACTGGAAGTGCTACCACAACTCCACCCCGCCATCAGCGGATTGGCCAGATTCACGCATTTACATTTGAACACAGGCCACCAGAAAGACACACCGCTGTGATTGGTTGCATAGCCTGCGTTGAAGACATTAAGTTTGGATGCGTTGTTTGTGAGATGATTGGTTGAGCTGGGCTTTTAAATGTACCGCGCGAAAGATCCTTTGTTTCGATTTCGAGTAAAAATATTCTCATCTGTTGACGATGTGTGGTCAGGGTCGTTTTATGATTTACCTTTTTGCTTTCTTAATGAGACTGACAGCAGAAGCCACTGATCTGTAAGACTCCCAGGAACTCAAACTGCCCATAGTAGATTAAGTCAGAAACAAAATTGCTACACTGACACAGTACTTGAAAACGAAAACAATACTTATATTATTATTCTAAGCTTATTTGCTTGCATAAAAGGTAATGTAAGCGTACGCAAATATTGTTTTTCATTAATGAGGCTACATGTCATTTGTTTATCCTTAACTTATCAGCAACTCAAGCAGAGGAACATTAGATGTTTAGTAAGAACAAAGAAATCTTTCCAAGTATGCCTACTTTTAGAAATTATGATAGGCCTAATGTTTTTACTTAGTATTCTTTCTTGGCTGAGTATTGCCAATATTTCCAAAGTTATATATATTTTAGGGTTTCATTTGTTTGGTTTGCTTCCTTACATGGTTCATGGAAGGAGTGGTAAATAGGGGAGTTACTTTCTTAACTCATCTTAATTCTGGTGGTAATTTTGAGTAGTGTATACTATTAACTGAGAAGGTTGTGTGCTGGATGTCATTCAGTGAAGCAGCTAACTCGTTAGGGTTTGAGACAGAGTAACCTATAGCCAATGCTGATGTGTTTCTTAGCATTAGACCCACAAAAACGTGTTTTTAATTCAACTAACATGGCAGTCAGAGGGACTACACGCCTACTCTTTACAACCATCTGCAAAAATAGCAGTAGTGGTAAATGCAAGTATTAGAAAAGGTTTTCGTACTTCTAAAAAGGACTGATTTAAGAACCTGCTGGCACGTTTTCAAAAGCAGGTGGTAGCAACACACACACGCCAGGGGGTGTTCCATCAGGGCGGACAAAGAACAAACACAGGCTTATTTTGATAAGTCTTGCTAATTAAAGTGAGGGATCCGTTCCATCACGATGGCTTATGTGACTGTCTGCTCAGTAACCTCGAAAACGTTTACGACTGAACTAGCCTGTTCCGTGGGAGGCTAACTGACAAGCTTACGTTAGCTGTGTGTCACATAATTTCAGATGGGCGGAAACAGAATCACAACGGACGGTTCCGTCATGTTTTTTCCGGCGCTCGTGTCCCTTTTATCATGTCCGTGCTGAAACAAAACTTCTGACCATAGGTACATGCATCCCATGGGTGCATCTCATGTTCCTTAATTGCATCCACGTTTCCCTCACTTGCGTCCTTACCTCGCGTCTTAGTCCTGGATGCATGGAGAGACAAAACCCAGCTGCAGCCGCGGACACGGTACAAACCAGGCCCCCTACAAGCAGCCGCAATAATACCCAGCTGCAGGCCGCAGCCACAACAAACCACGCCCCCTACAAACAACTACAACTACAAACCACGCCTCTTGTGCAATGGCGGCCGGTGCAAACCACGCCCCCTTCAAGCTTACGTTTAGTTTCAGGGTTAGGGTTACAGCAGGAGTGTTTCATAAGGAGCAATGGGGGGGCTTGGTTTGTATGGGGTGTGGTTTGTAGGGGGCGTGGTTTGTAGCGGCTGCGGCCTGCAGCTAGACCCTTCTCTGGAGAGACGCAAGGGGTGCATCCAAATCCAAACGTGAAGACGAAGCTACTTCTTCTTCTGCAGCTTCTTTAACTGCGATTCACCTCCATGAGGGGCATTATCGCCACCTACTGTTTATTATTCCAAGTGAAAACTCATGCTGCGTTCCAAAGTCAAGGAAGGATCCTCAAACGGCTGAATTTGAAGGACACTACGTCATCAATTTGCGCCGAAGGACTGTTCCAATGTCCAGGATCCTTCGAAGGACAGAGTCCTTTTTTTGCCGAAATTCCAAGGATGCTTGTGTGTATCCTCCGTGCGCCCGGTTTAACCATAAAGCCTTGCGCACACCGGTCGACCGTGAGATTTAAAAATGGCGAGTGCAGAGCGGCGACAAAATATGCATTTAAATGTTAATATTTTCACTATAAAATCAATATTTGTTTAGTGTGATAATAATATAGGAAGGAAACAGGAGTGCTGCAATTACACTGCGACAGACAATAGCTGTTATTTATTTCATTATTATTTTTATTATTATTTATGTACATACATTTTATCAATAGAACGATTTTCAAGATACTGAAAGACACTACACATTAGTAAGCAGTTTAAAAAATAAGGTTAATTGGAGAAAGAAAGAATATATTGATAAACACAAAAAACGAAAAGCAGTCACACATTAGAAATTTGCTATACATGCACACTCTGAAGACTGTTCCATTTCTGTGTAATGCCAGTGATAGGAAGGACTCTCTCTCGCCTTGTCTCTGGAGGACCCGACTCTGAAGGAAGGATCCCACCAAGGAAGGATCCTTGACATTAGGAAACAGCATCAGACTCTCCGAGTAAGTTAACTTGAATAATACCATTTCTGTGAGATAGTGCCACCTTGATGTTCACAACACTTAGCCACTGATAGTAAACTCAATATTTTGGTTAAAATCTAGTAAACTTACTTTGTTATTTCTAGTAAGGTATACTATTTGCTTTAACAGTGTAGGCAGGCAGAGCCAGGCTACATGTAAGGGGTCAAAAACAATGATCCTAGACTTAGAGATGAGCCTTTCATAGCTGCTGAATGTGTATGTAGTTGCTAATTCTTATTTAATATCTCAATTTCCTCATTCCTTGCTGCAGTAGTTGTTCCAGCTGCTTATACAAAATCTGTAGAATGATGATATATCTGAAACTTTATGTCCTTTTTGGCTGTTCAGATTGCTCATGTTGAGATGTAACAGCAGAATTTATATAAATCAAGGGTTACTGGGTCAGAGAGGCTTCACACAGCTCGCACAACTAGACAATTTAACAGTAAGTTCATTGAAGTTGTGTAAATTCTCCCAAGTGAGCCCTGCACCTTCATTTTTGTACATACATCTGATATAACCTACTGATGATATAACCAGTCTTACTGTATCTAGTCATCTAAATGTCAATCTATTAACAACTACAAGTAGAACTAAAAGTGGGATTGCATTTCTCATGCATTTAGTCAGCCTGCATTTTTTTGCCATGTCATCTCTCTGGCTCTGTTATTGGCAGCAGTACAGACTGTTTCTGTGATCGTCACTTTATGTTCTTCATAAAGCTCCATCAGCATCGTTTGCTAGGCCATTGAGAAAAAAACAGATTTACACCTATTTTTGCGACATCTTATTGGTTATCTCCTACGATGGCCCTGAGAGCTCACAGCACTGCAACTTAAGAAAACAAACGCCAATACACAAAACACAAGCAAGTTAAGAAAACATCTTCATCAATTTGACAACATATGCACAGCATTTAGAAAATGTGCAGCAAAGACCACAACACATTTAGAAAAAGAAAAAGTAATGCAAATAGACCATAACAAAACACATTAGGGAACATGCGCTGCAAATCCCACAATACAACAATTAAGAAAAACAGGCTGCAAATCACCAGAAAGCGGGTTTTCTGAAAACCCTGAGTATGTTAATCCTGAAATGAGGGAAACTCTGGGTTTTCTGTTCCAGAAAGGGAGGTAACTAAACCTCTGGCTGAGTTGACACGGTAACTGACTCTGAGAACATAACCTGCTCGGGAGCAGGTTTTCTTCCACAAACTCCGGGTTTCTCTCTGTCTCCTCCCTCTTTACACGTCGTTTCATTTCCTCATTGATTCAAATCGCGTAACGAAGGTTACTGTTAGTTGGATATTAGTTTGTCAACCAATGACTGTGTAAGCGTAACATATTCATGCACATCAGTCGTGTGTTTGACATCATGACATCAAACAAGATGGCCGCTGAGGTGCGGCAGGTCCTGTGTGGTTGCCTAAAAAATCCTTCAAAACTATCACTAGACCTCGGGATTCTGCCATCAACATTTGTGACAATTGCTTTTATATCTGTCTATCTTCTCCTGAGTTTGACATGCCCATGGAAAAGGAATAATCCAGCCAGATGGAGTCATCAACACCTTTTTTTTTAAGACTGCGGAACCATGGCCATGCTAGGTCACCCCCAGGTAAAAATGAACAATCTGTCACTTCTAGACCATTTCTAGGAGTTGTCAACCTGGTGATGATACTACCTTTGACTGGTGATATTGAACCAAATCCTGGTCCATCTCTAGAGGGGCTAAATAATAACTACATGGGCTAACACCATTGCAGCTAACTGGGCTACTTGGACTACCACCTCTGCAGCTAGCTGGGCCTGGGCTACCACCTCTGCAGCTAGCTGGGCCTGGGCTACCATCTCTGC
>CAFUXE010000107.1:194750-232146 GCA_903364295.1 Serranus cabrilla | reverse complement strand
TCAGGTGTGCTTCTGCCACTCTGCCCTTTCCTGGATCAGTTTGAAACCCCTGTTCTAGATGACAAAAAAACAAACTATAGTATGTCCAAAATTGGTCATAGTGTAGTTCACCCAAAAATGCCTAAAAATGCTATTGGACCTGGGTAATAGTATAGTATATCCAAAAATAGGAAACAAGAAACACTATATTACAGTGTGTCCAAAACTGGAAAAAAAAATGGCATACTATATTATATTTAAAAATGTCAAAAGAAAAACACCTTATTATAGGATGTCCAAATGTTGATTTTTGTCAAAAAATTTTCATTCTGTAAAATGCTTACACATGCTAGAATTGGCCCTGTTATACTCTGTGAAAACATAATACAGCATAATATGTCCAAACATGGTAGAAAAACACTGTATTATAGGATGT
Organism: Serranus cabrilla; assembly: GCA_903364295.1. Taxonomy (NCBI): domain Eukaryota; kingdom Metazoa; phylum Chordata; class Actinopteri; order Perciformes; family Serranidae; genus Serranus; species Serranus cabrilla. Next base: position 231,731 of record CAFUXE010000107.1, on the reverse strand, counting down.
CCAAAATGCAAAAAAGAAACTGGTTATGCCAATATGTCGAAAAAATTAAATTAAAAAAAAAAAATTATGAAAAAAAAAAAGTCATACTTAGCCTAAAAATGCTAAAAGTAAATCAATAAATAAAATGGTCCAGTTACTGATACATGTAGTAGTATAGTATTTCTCTCAATCAGGGGTCTCCAACTGATCCAGTAAAGGGGCGAGTGGCTGCAGGTGTTTGTTCCAACCAAGCAGGAGCACAGGTGATACTGATAATTAATCAACTGAGTGAAGACAGTTCAGGTGATTGAATGATTGGATTCAGGTGTGTTTCTTCTTGGTTGGAACAGAAACCTGCTGCCACTCGGCCCTTTACTGGATCAGTTTGACACCCCTGCCATAGAATGTATACAATAAACCATACTACAGTGTGGCCCTGCTGCTGCTGTAATAAGCTTCAAAGCTTCGCCCCATGTGTCTGCACCAAATGACCTGTCGGGGGCGGTAACAAGCCTATTTTGCGCAATGGCTGCTGTACTTTCATCAGAAGAAGAATCTGGGCTGCCTTGATTTGTTAGGCTCATCAAGTTGTCAGTAGCTCAGAAACTGGATTTTTACTGTCGAGACAACAACAATTAAAGAATACTTTGAGTAAATCGAGAAAGATTTAGTACACACATTGTGTGATCACTGTGACGTTACAAAGCGGGAGATATAAGGAGAGACGGTGAGACAGCAGCCTATCTAGATTAGCAGCAGAGAGGTAACATGAGTGAAGCCGCTGTGGACACGAGTACGCTCTGCCTCTTCGATGTGGACGGCACTCTAACGGCCGCGAGACAGGTAGTATGTGTGTGTGTGTGCGTGCATGTGTTTAAACACTTGACGTGTCACTGCAACATCCGGTGTTGTGTCCCTACTGGTTTCCAAACTAACTGGTTGCCGTTCTCGTGTGTGCAGCTGTGTTCCACCCTTTACAGTCTATGGTTACCTCAGTTAGCAGAATCGTCACTTATTTATAAACATCTTACTGGTGATTTCCGGGCCGCATCTCCTCTCTACTGTGGAGAATATTGTTGCATACATGAACACCACATCACAGCCACCTATCAAAAAAGAAATGTATGAAAATATAATGATTGCAAGACCGGTTAGAGCTGGACTAGAACTCACGACTACAAAATTAATATAGCTCATAAACTGGTACTGTGGTCATCTGTTTGCTCTGCGGCCAGCAATGTATTGAGTAAGAGGCTGTCATATTCACCACCTCATTAGCCTAATATGAAACACAATGTGACCACCAATAAACACGTAACAGTGACGATTTTACTCAGCCAATACGGTCAGCACTCCCTCTCTCGCCTCGGAAGTATTTTGTGAAAATACCTGAACATTTATATTTTAAACAGGCGGCAACTTCCGGGTCTGAGCAGTGAGGCAAACCCGGACGTGCCTTAAGCCTGCTTTCTACCAAAACATTCCGACAGGGAATGCTGACGGCGGTTGCAGAAGCGTTTTGGCCCTATCTATCTCAATACAAAATGAGACGACTTCTCACTTGATTTATTACCTTTTGAATGCGAGCAAAATGTTTGTGTCCAAGAAGAAGATATGTGAGCACAAGCATGTGATTTTTGAGTTCAAACACATATTTTGAAGGAAAGCAGCAGAAATCTGAGTGTGAGCACAAAATGTGAGCACGAGAAGGAGCTGTGTCACTGAAAAGGGATAAGATCATGCTCTCAAACAACATCTTAATAAACCAGTCTGCCAGAGTGGGGGTATCCATACCTTTTTTGTTCTTTTTAATATTGAACAGTCAGCACAGAGCAAGTGGCTTAGATTCAGCATGGCCCCAAAACATAGCTATCTCATGCACATGTCTGATGGGATGTTGTCTATACTCTGCAGATAACATAATCTCTCATATCACATGACCCGTTTCATGCAGACAGTCTAAAGGTATACGTGCACAAACTGTGTACACTGCACATGCCACGCATGTTTTCTAGCCTTGACCGCCCTTGTCTCGAGAACATCCAGGGAAGACCCTGATAAAAGTTTATTAAAGAAAAAGTGAACAGAGACATTTTGGATGGGAAGTGTAACAGCTGACACTTTTAAAATTAAATACATGCGGTGTCTGTGTGTGTTTTCAGCATGTGACTCACAACATGACGGAATTCCTTGAGAAGCTGAAGACTCGAGTTCGAGTTGGAGTGGTAGGAGGGTCTGACTTATGTAAGATCAAAGAACAGCTGGGAGATGATGGTAAGACACATCTGTACCTCTGTGGTAGACCAATTAAATAAAGGGGAAAAGTTGTGTAAATCTATGTTTTCTGTATTTGTATGTGTGCAGTTATCCAGAAAGCGGACTATGTGTTTGCTGAGAATGGTCTTGTGGCCTATAAGAATGGACAGTTACTCGCTGTCCAGGTAAGATTGATACAATTTGATCAAAGCACGCTTTTTTAACTGAATGCTTTGAAGTCTATTGTCAAAGTCTTTGTTAAACAGATTAAGAAGATATTACCATCCTATTACATCATGATAACATATACAAATCAATTACATTTATATTGTCTCACAAAAAGCAACTATGATTTGATTTGATTTTGTTGACCTCTCCAGACATTTTAATCAAAAAGGAGAATAATTTCATGGTGTATTTTCTTAAAAGATTACTCTGAGCATTGATAATATTGGATAATTGATCACTGAATTAAAATATTGGTACATACAGTGTACAATGAAATACTATACAAAATCTGTAGCACCTTAAGCATTCAGAAATGTAACCTATCAATGTTATACACACAAATGAGACTCTGGGATATCTCTAAATTGATATTGTAAAAAGGCATGATTGTGTGTCTTTGTATATGTATGTCTGTATGGCGTTAACTCGTGCTACAGGCCCTAGGATGTTTACTTTGTCTTCTTGCTGTTGTCAGTCCATTCAGGAACATATGGGAGAAGAGCTACTTCAAGATTTCATTAACTTCTGTCTTAACTACATGGCCAAGATTAAACTGCCTAAGAAGAGGTACAGAAATATCAGCGTTGTGACCTCATTATCAATATTTAGTGATTTTGGGTTTAATAGATTTGTTGTTCTGGGAAATGTAACTAACAATGAATAATAGTTATGATCTTGTTTAGCATTATGGAGACTAAACATGTGTTGTGTCTTGCAGGGGGACTTTTATTGAATTCCGTAATGGCATGTTGAACATCTGCCCTGTCGGACGCAGCTGTACGAAGGAAGAGAGAAACGAGTTCTACGAGCTAGATAAGGTAGAACATTCACACACGTTCACATTGCGGTAATTTCTCTGACATACATTATTTGAAGCTGGACTAATCCATTTTTAAGGTAGATTAATCTGGTCACTCTCTCATTCTGACCAATTTCCAGCTGCTGCGGCCCCTGCCGAGCCCATTAGAAGGTTTGATAGGATGAGTGTTGTCCAGGAGAAGTTGGTCTTATGTTTGTCAGGAGTCTGCTAGATCTGAATTTAGAAAACTGTTTGATGATTGTTTGAAAAACCCTGGATTAATACATCTTAAACCTATTTCGTGCAAATTTTCACAGTGCCACTTTCACTGAAGCAGCACACAGAAATTGTTTCAGTGTTGGAGTGAAATGATAATAATTACAGAAAATGATACCATATACCAGGCCGGGATTAAAAAAAAACAACTTTTCTGCACCTTTCAGAAAGAGAAAATCAGAGAGAAGTTTGTGTCTATATTAAGGGAAGAGTTCAAAGGAAAAGGATTGACATTTTCAATCGGTGAGTCAACTGCATTTTAACAATTATACATTGTTTTGCCGTTTTCAGTACAGTGTATTAACAGTGAATTTGTGTTTGAGAGCAACACAGGCCCATTCAAATCTGAAACACAGCATCAGACATAAGTACATACCATTAAAGCAGTTGTGGCTGTTTCTTTGTCAGTGTGGTATAAATTCTCCACATCATGTGGTCTTTGTCCATCTGCAGGAGGGCAGATCAGTTTTGATGTGTTTCCTGATGGTTGGGATAAGAGATTCTGTCTGGGGTTTGTTGAGAAGGACAACTTTTCAACCATTCACTTCTTTGGAGACAAGACCAAACCTGTGAGTATGCTAACTAGGGTCTGGAAATAGACAGAGGAAAAAGGTTTCTGAGTTTTGATCGAAACATACTGTAAATCTGTGGATAAATACCTCCTCATGTAACCCAGTATAATGTTTTACAAAGGTAGAAAGGCTGTATGAGCTATATTCACACAATGTTATCCCCCAAAACATGCATCATATTGTGACATGTATTGCATTTGCTTTGCTAAAAGAACATGGCCAAATGTGCCCACACCACGACTTTATGAGAGTTCAGCGATTGGATCTCAAATGCGCCCTCAATTCATTTTTGGTGTGGTCACACCTGTACTTGGAGCTTCATTTGTGATCAGATCACCCAGGACATAACAGGGCATATCTCACTGCAATATGGAGACACTCCAGAAGCTGTGGTGTTCATGCTGTGCTGTCGTAAAGGTCACAGCAAGTGATGAGTTATAAAGATCTAACATCCCTGTGAGCCCTGGCTGACATTAATTTACATTCAAAAACATTTTAGAAAAATATTCAATTCATCCGGAGTAGTTTGCTGTGCAATTAGCAATCTGATGGTGATTACACACAGAATATCCCACATTCTGCCAGTTGGGAAATAAAAAAGAACAGTTTATAACCATACTGAAGGCAACAAATAGTCATTTGAATTTAACATAAAACATGTGTGAAATTCCAACATTGTGTCTTATGATTTACAAAGTTGCAGTTAAAGCTAAATTCTGCAATAATTGGCCAGTGGTTGGTGTTCCCTTTGTAAAGCTTAACATGGTTTATTTCCATATGAGCCTCTTCTAAGTATATTTGATAGTGTCACTGTGTAGCTAAGCCAACTTCTGTGTGTGTCTGTGTGTCAGGGAGGAAACGACTTTGAGATCTACTCCGACCCTCGGACCATTGGCCATGAAGTCTCCTGTCCAGAGGAAACACGACAACTATGTCAGCAGCTTTTCTTCTCATGAGAGAGCAGTACGCTCACGTTGTTTTTATAAGACAGAGAAGAGACTTCTATCAGAGGTCTTATTGATCTGTCAAGATCTTGTCTTGCTGAAGGTTTAATTAAAATAATAATTTAATGCATAAACTACCAGTGTCATGGGGCCTATAGGGACAAATGAGAGGTGGGATTCTTGGGTATTTTTGGTTGTTTTTGTGGCTATGATTGAGGTGTGATCTTTTTTATATATATATTTTTATTTCTTTTTAAAGAGAGATTCTGACTGGTGTTGTCAACATTACCTCATGGTAGTCATTGAGCTAAAACAATATGTAGTTGCAAAGTCCTTAACAAGTCGCTACTGGCTGCTATCAGGCATACTTTGTTTAAGATATGCTTTCAACAGTAATAATCCATTTCAAATTGATATTAATAGGCATTTATTCTCACCGTGCATCCATATGAATTATTTTCTTCCGTCTCTCCCCTTTTAGCGGGCAAAATCAACAAAACAGCCCCAACAAGTATGTTGTGCGAAGTCCAGTCCACAGTCAAAAATGATTAGCTTCTATTAGCAACACCTCGGCACTGCCCACAACCACCTATCTGAACTTTGCATGACCTTACATGGCCCGTGGCCAGCCTTGTCATAGACATGCTCCCCCTGGAGGCATGGGTGACAAATTGCATAACCACAAATGAAAACCAGTGTAAAATTGGTGCGACTGTTGGAAGTGGGATCACCACCACTGAGTCTGGCAGTAATCAAATCATGTTTCACTTGAGTCTGTGGAATATCTACAGCCAGAAACAGCACGGCGGCGGTTCCTCCTTCATTATCGATGTGTATAAATACTGTAAGGTATTTATACAGGCATGGTAAGGCATCCAGGTTTGTTACATGCCACTGAACATGCAGTTTTTTGACCATGGGATTTGATTGAGCTACATGATTAATAATGCACCTGGATGCTGAGAAGAGCTACAGTGCAGGCCAGCAGTGTTGGTGTTAGTGGTCCCAGTGAATGGAATATGCTGGAATGCCATTGGAAATGTTTTGAACACCAGTAATTGTTTTTAAAAAAAAAAATGAAATTATACTACTTTATTGCATTATTATGCAAAGTTTGCCTTTAAGCCTATAGGTTCCACTGTAATGATCAAAGAACATGTATATATCTGGAAACAATGTTGTCTGAGTTGGATCAAGTGTTTAATAGCACTGGGAAACTTTATTTTGTCAGCTTGTCCCACATTTCTTCCCCTCCATAAGTGTTTTCCATTTAATCTGTGAGGAAAGTGAACAGTCAATAAATATTTTTATCAGAATGTTCTTGTAATGAAAAAAAAAATGGGGTACTTCATTTGAACCTGAATTTCAGTGTGGATGGTTGGAATTATCATCAGCTGGCTGGTGAGTTAGTTAATCCACTCAAGTGATACCAACTAGTCAGCATGCTGATGGAAAGGAAGGGGTCATTTAGATACACTTATGTGGTTAGGTTTTACTCCTGGGTCAAGAAGAGCTACTTAAAAGAGCTACTGTAACTGTCTTTTATAGCCTAGCAGTAAAGACAGGTTGATCATATTTAGGAAAGAGGATCAGAGAAAGAATTATTGTTGAAGACCAATAGCATTCTAAATATATACCAGGTTTACAGCTGTTTAAGGTTCCTAAGCTTGAAGATAAATCCTTGTCATTTCAGCAAAACATATGCATTTAAGGCAAAAAGCGTCTCCGTGTGGACGGCCTCTAAGAGTAAATTTTTACTTCAGACTAGATCTTATCATTTTGATGTTGTTGAAGTGTTAATTTTTCTTAATAATTTGGCAAACAGGCCATTGACTAGAAGGAAGGTGTAGGAATGAGGGACCACTATCCCATCGATATGTAAGATCTTTGAAGGGGCTTCCTGGTCATGGCATCTGCAGGGTTTTGCTTTGTGCTCACATACCTCCATTCATTGGCTGTTGTTAGTTCAAGTATTTCCACCATCCTGTTGGTTCCAAAGGGCTTATACCTGCAGAGTGAAGCCATGTTCGCACTACAGTGGAGTCGGACCACTGAACAGTTCTGTCAATGGGGACAGTCAGTTAACTTTTGATTAATTGACTTGGCTGGGCTCCAATTAGGGCTGCAGGTAACTTTTAGCATGGTATGGTCAGTTGCTTTAGAGGAGCAAAAAAAGCAGAAAGGACAGACTGAGCCCCCAAAGGGGCTGTCCAAACTGTAAAATCAAACAGTAATGTGCAGTGATGACTAACTGGCTGCAGTACAGATATCACCCACCGACATCCCTTTCAACAAAACCCATGAAATTGCTACGCCCCTGCTGAGTTTGGACAGAGCTTCCCTTTGACCAGATTAGCCAAACAGACAAAAAAAGGTCATATAAACACTTAACAGTCATATAAACAAAAACAGTGCAATCTATGTAGTTGTGTTGCACAAGCACTGGGCACAGGGAATGCAACCTCCTCTGCTCCTCCGAAGCAAACAGACGGGGACAAAAGTTTGAGAGCTCAAAAACTACAAAGCTCAAAGGCCACGAGATAAAGGTTGCTGGGATTAATTAAGGCAGGCACTCCATATTCAGGTGCATCGCAACCCCTGAGCTATTTTGACTGAACTAGGTACAAGAGATGTACAGACAAACCATTTAAGTTTGGCGACCCCCTTTAGCTGAGGTCATAGTTAGAAGCAGTGCAGTCTTGTATGAAAGAAATTTTATATCCACCACCTCTCTGGGCACAAAGGGAGGACTACACAGATGTTATGGATCTTACCACAGGCCTAAGTCAGCAGGCACCTATCAACCTTTGGAAGGTTGGAGTTAACTCCATCAAGGTCAACATCCCATGCAGATATAGCCTCCCAATAAACCACAATTGTTCAGAAGACCCATAAAGGAATAACATCACATCCACAACAACATGGCATTGAAAGAGAAGAGCATGGACCTGCGCAGCCATCCTGGCAGGTCGTGGTCCATCATAGAAAAGAACAGAGGACAGTGTTTATTTGCCGTTGAGGCAGAGAAGTCCAACACCCTAAGCCACCACTGAAGGGTGCAACTGCCACTCTCACAAGGGGCTCCCCTCAGGCAACCTGGAACATGAGTGATAATCTGATGGACAGGGTATGAACAGTGCTCACATTGCATTTATAACAACACCTCCAATTTTCCCCTTTTATTGTAAAAAACCCCCAAAGAAATCACTATCTCTCTCTCTCTCCTGCTCCTTTGCTACATGCCTTGCAGGGTTGAGCCCTCAGCATGGTAAATAATGTCAACAAAAGTAATCATAGTAGTAATAGCATTGTTCTGTATTAGTCCATTTTCTACCTATACAGGTTTTTCTATGTTCAACCAGCAATATCAATAACGGTATTAGGTGGAAGGTGGCAAAAATACACCTTTATGCCTCCATGTAACAGAATTCTCTGCACCCTGCTCTATATAGTTTTCACTATAGTCCATCAAAGTAGCTTTACAAGAAATTGGAGCTCAAAATAAGTTCTGAAGCTATTGAGTAAATACTTTCAAAAATAATCCAACGACATCAAACTACTTTTCAAAAATATACTTTTATTGTAGTGTCAACAAAGAACAATACAACAAGATATAACAATTACGCCACAAAACATGGCAACTGAAAAATGCACAGCCCTTATGCGTTTAAATTATAAACTGTAACTGCATGGCTATGAATAAAACTAAATGTTTAACCATCCATTTATCAATGAATCTACTGTATGCTATTGTATCTATCTGTCTTACTGACTATCTGTGAAAAACTAAAGTACAGTGTTTACAGTACAGCATTTGATGTTGTTAATCAAAAGCTAGGGTACTAGCTGAACCGGCGTGCTGATAAAAAAAAAAAAGAGAGGCTGATTTTGGACAAAGCTGGAGAATTGTCACTTTGCATGTTACAACCTTGTGCTTATTGAGAAAGTGGTGTGATAAATGACTTACTGGCTTTTACACATTGCTGTGGTTTCGATACGATGTAACTGTCAGCCGTCACAGTTGTATTGATTGAAACACGGAGCTGTCGGGTCCGGAAGCCCTTGCCCATAGACATTTATACATAAGCGTCGCATTGACTGCTGCCGCCCACTAGAGCGGCGTACCTTCAGGGCGGCCATCTTGGAAGAGGGCCACTCTTGCATCCACTCTCGCGATGTGTTGCGCACAGATGTCCTTCATCCTGGGGCATCTGTGCTCCACACACCGCGAGTGAATGTTTCTATAGCGACATGAAACAAGCATAGACTGTAGTAATAAAGCACAGCACAGTAAGCATGCACGGGGCGGCGAAACGCTTTGTGTATTCCATCTTCTGAACATCGTAGTTTCACTACGGCAGACTCACATCCGCCCGCTGACGCACAATGACGTAGCGGAGTGTATATGTAGATTCTGTGAGTACCGTGGCTTTCTTTTTACCAGGCACATATTTCCTTGACCTCGTGGCGTTTTTTAATCAGGTAAAGGAAAGATAGTTGGTAAAAGACATAGGAGGTGATTTTTTGTTTTGGACTACTCCACTGCAGTCCCAGTGAGTAACTCCGCCCCCGACGGTGCCCAAGTGCGTGCTCGTTCACGTCGTTCGTCAACGCACGTTCAAGTGAACGTCCCGACTGCGTCATTTGCGCGCCGCCTCGCTCCAGATGCACTTCTTTTCCCGAGACCCTAAAGATAGATGTTCCGTTTTCAGGTTAGTGTTGTACCCAAGGACTAACGTTCCGTTTCCCTAAAGATTATTTCAGATGTTTTACAGGCAGCTGGTAGTAACTACAGATTATGCGTGGCTATTATGGTGATTGTTGTCTATTGTTTATGCGACTACCAGATCCAATGCGCTTGGCGGCCTATGAAGCAGCCCGCTTGCCTGATGACATAAACCAGAGAGAAACTGAGCGCTCCCTTCCAGTGGAGACAAGGATGAGCTTATTGTTACGTTATAAAAAAGCCAATGTGTGATAGGAATAGGCTTTGTCTGAAAACAATATTTAGTTGTTGGTTTTAGGGCAGCGGTTTTCAGTCGACGTGGGCCCTGCGTGATTTAACATAAGCATTAGCATTGTGGCTAACAAGTTATCTCAGAAGGTCCCGGAGAAGCCTGACTTTTATTTATTCATATTATTTCTGCGTGGTAGTTTAATAGATAGAGCTACTAATTGATGTAGATAACGTAGCTGTACCTACATCAGTATCTCTAGTTCATCTTCTGTGCTGGGATGTTTTCATAGTGAGAAACCATGCTCGGTCACTGCTCACTTGGCCAGTTTATGTCCCTGTTTTCAGGCTAATTGTCTGCTATATATGGTTAACTTAATAGTGTAGTTGGACTGATTTTAAGCTGGATTTTTCACCCAACTTAATTTTAATTTGCGTCAGTTGATTGCTACTTGACATGTTGTCATGCGAGCCAAGCCAAGTTAAATGTTGTTTGTTTTGCAACTAGCTAGTTAACGTTACGTTGCTTATTCATGTGGGCTCATCATAACCAGTTGGTACTGAAATGAAATCGTCGCACATGTGGTTTATGTGGAAATTGCAGAAGCAAATTGATTGCTTATTTGCTGTTAAGCTAAGATGTCCATGCACTTTCATGCTGTGCTAATTCACTTATATTGTAAGACACAAAGGCAAGCTCAGAAATAGCAAATACACAGTATTATTAGTCAATTATATGTTAATGTAGTAACCCATCAATTTCTTGGTAAACAGACCCTCAGCATGATTTGCTTTTAAATCTACAAGTTTACTCAATGGGCAAGTTACTAAACCATCAGGCCTTTGGTGCGGTTGATGTCTGAAAAGATCAGTTGATGTGATAGTCTGAGTGGACACCTTCACTTGCACTCATGAAAACAGTCTGCGCACTATTAAATAAATATAATTGTTACCTTTTAAGCTCTTAATAAATGCCACCACAAGCACACAACCAGGTGTAGGTGTGGATGGGGCTTTTAAATCATGATGCTAGGCTCAGTGGTTGATGTCCAATGTTGAAATTGAAATAATTAACTCATTGGTGTCGTTATTTCACATTTCCTCAACTTTTCCTCTCACCATTTAGTGCTTTCATGATTTTTTCTTCATTCCATCCTGTCTTTTTTTGCTAACCTCCATCACTTCCCCACTCCTTTGACATATGCTGTCTTTGCAGTCCGTGGATGAAGACTGTACATTGGAGGAGGAGGACGAGGGACTGATAGAAGAAGAAGATGAAATTGATCAGTTCAATGATGACACCTTCGGCGCTGGGGCCATTGGTAAGTCGTGTTGAATATATTTGTTCCATAGACTGTAAAAATAATGGATGTAGTCTCCGTGACGTCACCCATAGGTTTCTGAAAAGCGCAAATGAAGCCCTTTGGGCATTCCCACAGTTGTCATTTTGGCAACGCTGACTCCACCCAAGTCCCCAGATGGACAGAGAGCTGACGCTAAGGCGGGCTCATGGACTAAAACACGCCCAGCTAGCGAGCTAGCTGAGGCTAAGGAGCTAGGCTATATGCTACTCTGATGGCGCCTAGGTTGCCGTCCCTCGTTGATTTAAGAGCTACGTGTGGACCGCCATACCAGATAATTATGTAAATAATGTAATTATAGAATTTTACTCTCCGAAAAATATGGAACAGAGACTTCAAAGTGGAACACCCTTAATTATGCCGAATTCAAAAAATTTAACTAGTGAGATATAAGAAAATTCACCCCCCTCAGAGTGGTCATGGAGGGGGACCTTTACTTTTGAGATTAGAGACGTTTTTTGAACCAGGCTGTAAATAAGTGTTTTATACCGTGAAGTTGGACATTTTTCCATGAGGGTCAATCTAATTAGCTCCTTTCTGCAGCCTGCCCCTAGCGGCCAGTCGAGGAATTGCAGTTTTTGGCACTTCCGCATAGGCTTCACTGCCCCGTGAAGGAGGTTGCTGCTTGATTTGTACACATGACGAACAATATATTATACTCAATTTAATGGACTTTAAAGAAATCAAATCAAATCAAAATTACTTTATTTATCCTTGAGGGGAAATTAATGTAGTCTGTTGACTATATAATTGCACAGCCTTTATAGAGTCTAACATGAGTCCCACTTATTCATATTAAACCTTTCAGAGAGGACCACGGTGACAGCTTTAAGTCGTGACAAAAGCATTTTCCCAGTCAGCCCAAGTGGATTGCCTCATCTATTAATTGCATGTTCCTGGAACAGAAAAGTAGACAAGGCACAAAAAAATCCACAAAAATAACTAAGGGCTCCAAGTCATGGTCCAATGCTGCCTCCAGGCCTCCCGAGTGGAGTCCTTCTCTCCCTCTCCCCTTTTTATTGTTGGATGAATAAAGCCATTATTGGGATTAATGACCATACAAACCAACAAGCTGACAAGGCACAATCTTACAGTGTAGAGGGCTGTCAAAATGGCAATGAGTGTATTTATTTTTGTTTGTCATCTCCATGAACACGCTGTATAACCACTGTGACTGTGATTTTCCCTTGAACTATACATAGCATTGCAGCACAGATGAATCATTGCCTAGAAAACAGAAAAAACAACCTACCTTGACTCTGTCCTCTTTCAGATGATGACTGGCAGGAGGAACACAAACGCCTCGCTGAGCTTGATGAGAGGCGGGACGGGTTAGGAGCAGGGCTAGGGCTGGGAGGAGGCAGGATGGGTGGAGAATCAGATTTAGGAGGAGCTGAAGACCCCTCCACCCATCTCCCTTCCTCTGCAGGCCATCTGCCCCTTCTATCTTCCCTTCATTCACTCAAATTCTCCTCAACTTCCTCTGGACTACCTCCAACAGGTCAGTGGTGTAATTAGGAATCCTGTGAACAGCAAGACGGTTAAAGGCAATACATGAATTATTCTACCATTAAGGCCTTAATTTGAATAATATTACTTAAATCAGTCTTTAAAAGGCTTAAAAATACCATGAGATGTAGGATTTTATGAATGTTTTTTTCTGATGTTGCATTGTAAAATCTCAAAATAATTGTCAACATCTGTTTATTTAAATTAATTGACCAAAAGCCTCTCGTGTTGATGATACGCATATCAGGATAGGGAAACCAAAGTTGACAAGTGCAAGTGCAGCCCAGAAAACTTAAGCTACAGCAACATGACAGCAACAGAGAAAGTTGTGTATAAGACAAGGATGGTTTGTTGGTGTTTCTCTTCCCTTGATGACGATGTGAATAGAAACGCATTCCACATACTAAGGTTAAGTTAACGTATTTTTCGGACTATAGGGTGCACTTAAAATCTTTAAATGTTCTCGGAAATCGACAGTGTGCCTTATGTATGAATTCTGGTTGTGCTAACTGACCTCAAAGCGATTTAATGTGGCACACGGCGCTCAAAAATTGTCAAAATGTTTTCGTACAACATTGGTAAGCTACAAAGCCACACCGCTTGATGGATTGTCAGAGCATTACGTACTTTGCTTCATCATAATATTACAGTGTGTGTATAAGGACCCCCAAATGGCACCTGGTAAGAGACATGCTTACCAAGCGGATTTCAAACTCAAGGCTATCAGTCAGATAAGTCAAACAATACACTCACTTTTTGACTGTTTTGTTGCACTTAATGCGCCTTATAATCCAGTGCGCCTTGGGGTCCAAAAAATATGGTAAACGTTTTTGGACTTTATTGTCCCTAAAGGGAAATTGGCTTGGGCACAGTGCATTGTAGTTTCATAAAAACATCAAAGAAAACATCACACATCACAAAAAAACATGCTAATGCTTATGAAAGCTCGACAGTCCTGTGCCTACTAGGAAACAATACGCATCTCGATACAATGTCTGTGATCGGATATATTAAAACTACATGTGTGGCATTTGGCGATATGATACAATTCGCACCCAAATCACAATACAGAGCGATTCAGCACTATCTGCTTCACACAGTTCATGTGGTGATGTAAAAGAGGATGCTGTGCAATTCAATTAGCTTGATTATTTACCAAATAAAACCAAATAAGACTTTTCACAAACTGGCTTTTCTCTCAGAGCCTTAGTTTCTGTTTAAGGTTTACACTACAGTGCCATTTTAGAACATGTGACTCACATATTTAAAGTCTGGGTAAAGCAAAAATGTATTTGTGATCTAATTTTTCCAAACCACAGAAGAATGTCTTATGAAACACCCAGCCAAATTTGAACCAGAAAAAAAATCGCCAAGGATAAAAAAAATATGGTTTTAAAATAGTGGAAAAGCAGACTTCTCTGCTCTGAGACTGTGGGGGGCGTGTCAGTTGGATGCGCTGGAACACGCCCACAACCTCATTTGTCTTGTCCAGTCATCTGTCTCTTTTGTAAAAATCCGTAGTGTTGCCGAACTTTAGATTTGAAAATCAGAGGAGGTACATTCGCTTAGGGTCCGAAATGTTTGTTTAGCTTCCTCCTACTGTAGTTTTTAAATGTACACATCAGCGAGTCAGCTACGCACGTTATGTGGGTCAAAGAAATAATGCCTCCAAAATGGGTTGGCTACACTTCAATTCATAAATGTAAAACAATGAAATGATAATAATAACATAGCATAGCATTTCAATAACCTTCCAAAATTGCTTTCACTCTCAGCTGCTCATCCGTAGTGCCTAAGTGCCTACTGACAGTGTTAAATGTAGGATTGGACTACTGCCGTTTTAGAGAGGGGCTTCGCAAAGGGTCACACACTTTTCCTTAACTGGTTCTTTTACATGTAATATGTAGAGCAATAATTTATCTGGAACAAGAACCCTGTTGAAAAATCAAAAGAAACTCATTTCAGATGCAGAGGATCGCGGAGGGGATGCTGGCTTGGCCGAGTCCTTGGCCAGACTCATTCTGGAGGCTGACCCTGCTATCGCTGGGGTCGGAGCAGCCGAGAGACCCGGTCCAACCCCCAGCTCTTCAGAATCCAGCCGGTCTGCTCTGCAGTCCCTGGACAACCCCAGAGTCCTGCCCCAGCCCTCCATCCCATATCCCACACAACCACACCAGCATCCACATCACCCCCAGCACCAGCTGCCCCCTGGGCCCTCCACCTCAGGTGAGAATGAATGCAATCTTTTTTTCTTTTTGTATTGACCATAAGCCACGACCAACCTTTTATTTGTGCTATAACTAATGATGTGAAAACTGACATGAGAAGCTGTTAACCTACGTTTTTGCAATTAAAACAAGTAATCAGCTTTTGACAAAAATATCCTAACCATAAGGGATGTGAAAGTATGCAGAATTGCTTTCAAACTGACAATGTTAAAGAACACAATTTTTAATTTGCACAAGCCAGTGTTGAAAAAAGTCTGCTTCATGATCTGGAATCTGAAGCAGGAACATGATAACACGTGTACATGGCTTTGTATTTCCTGAATATTTTTAGAGTCCAACAGCTTAAAGTAAGGGTGACCTTTTGGAGATCTGTAAGACTGATCATTTTTTAATTTAAGAACACTCAACAATGTATACTATTCTAATGTGATTGCAATTGCAGGTTTTCACGATTCAATAGTTAAAGAGACATGTTATTTGTAACACTTTATGGATCAGTTTACCTTATTTCATCTGAACACATGGTCATTCTACAGATTACTTTTTTGCCTGTGTATGGTGATTAATACAGATGATAAGAAACCTTAAAAAGTGTAATGCATACATGACAGCCTATTTTCAGCTATTTGTGACAACATGGTTTACCCCCCTGTCTTATCCTGCTATACTGTGTACTACAGCAGTCCTTCCTCCTGGCCCTCCCCCCACATCCATGCTCAGCTACCAACAGCAGCAGCACTTGCTACGCAGAACTGCACCTATGGCCCAGGTTAGTTTTTTACTTGACTACCTGCGTTTACTATTCTGTTTACCAGTACTTAAGGTTTTTTTAATATAAGTGGGAGAATAAGCTTGCATCTATAACAACTGTTTGTTTTTTTTTGCTACATATGCATCCTGCCTCTCTAATGCAAAATGCAGCAGTAAACTGACTATCGGCGTACCCACAGATACATCCTATTTTTTCCCCTGATAATGCTACATTTGTTATTCATTCATTTATGATCTGTACTTATCCTAATTAAGGTCCAGCCAACATTGGACAAAAGCCAGGGTACACCTTGGACAGGTTGGGCTGACACACCTAAAAATATTTTCCCTAGTTTCTCAGAGATTCAAAGAGGAGACCGGAGTCCGGCCTGGTCAAATTTAACAAAGCTTTAATCTTGTTCAAGAGGAGCAACAACACAGTTCGGATGTTGCACAGAAGTGCTCACCGAGCCTCTTTAGTTCATCTCTATATATATGTTCTCTTCCTGTCCGACAATCAGGTTTAATTGACTGGTCAGTGTGGTATTTATTATGCATAGGATTACCCAACTGGATCAGTGAGGAGGCAGTGAACTAACTCTTATTAACATCAAGGTATTTGCTCTTCAACCTCTGTGTCCTTGTGACTTTGTAGGCTGCAGTCATCTTCACAACACAGTGCATAGCAATTTAAGTTGAACATTTTACAATTTGAGTTGTCAGAAGCAGGCTTCTACAACAACGCAGTTAAAAAAAAAGGCATCATACGAGAATAAAACGGTAATTCTTATAACGGACCCCTTTTCCAACTAGGCAGTTTAGAGGGCTGGTTCAGAGCCGGTGCATAATCTCGGACCAGTTCTTTGCAATTCAACAGCCAAAGAACCGGCTCTCCAAGAAAACTACGGGTCTTGAACCGCGAATCGCTTACAACGGTGGCTCAGGGATGGATTATCGTTTAATTAACGGGCTACAACAACTAACACTAACATTAGCATCTTATGTTCTGTGTAATAAAAACATAACATGTCCTTCGCAATCAAGATGAATACAAAAATGTATTGTACCAGTCATCTTTGAATGCCAGTATAGGCTTGCAAAGCCAGGAGCAACATTTGTAGAGAGAAGATGTAGTCCAGCATTATTATTATGCTTGGCAACATAGCAACCAAAGTTATTCACTAATTTTTAAAACACACCCACCGTATTAATACTAACACTGTACAGAGTTGAGCTTTTAGGGATTAACATATAACGTTGTTGATGTGCAGCTAACCAATGGCATATGTATTTTCTTATACTTTAAATTCCTCCTTTTAAGGCCTTAAATTCTGATGATTGGATTTGAGACTTTTTAAGACCCCTCAGGGACCCTATTTAAGAAGGGCTGCACGATTATGGCCAAAATGATGGTCATGATTATTTTCATAAATATTGTAATCACGATTATTCATCATGTTTGGGAAAACTTCAGTGACATATACAGTGATGTAATGGCCTGGCTCTTGAGCATGTGAAAAAGCAGACAGTTTCAGTGCTGGTTCGCTAGTTGAACCAACTGCGAACCAGCACGTGCTCCAGCTCCGAACCAGCCCTGGAACTGCTTTGGTCGAAAAGTGGTACAAGCGACTTGAACGTACCGCAACAGGGTGCACTTGCTTGTTAATTATTCAGGAAGCTTAATGAAACCATAACTATGCGTTCGCCCCCTAGTGGTTAGCGGACTGCTGGTTTAGAAAGTGCTTGATAACATATTCAGGAGAGCCCGTGTTTTAAAATGGAAATATTGCAGACGATCCGCTTAATTTAATCATGATCATGATTAAAATTTGATTAATTGTGCAGCCCTATGTTTAAGCCCTTAAATGCCTGTGTGGCATTTAATAATGTGGGGGCAGGACAGTTAAAGACAGCTAGCTACAGCTGCACTTGAGTGAGTTGTTGGCTGTTCAGTCGATGCTAATGGAAAGCTCTGACACAGTGCAGTTTCCTTTTAGGTTTACGGTCTAATGATAATGTGTTTGTATTGATAATTAAAGGTGGATGATCAGGCTGATTATCAGTTTACTGTACTCAGTTTAAGCTTATGAATATAATAGACCAGTTTGCAGCAGACATCATGGTTACTAGTCACTAGCAATTGTATGTGCAGATTGGTGGCTGTTACTCACAGAAAAACAATTGCCAATACTAAAGACCACTGTAATCATCTGAAATTCTAATGTAGCTAATCATCACAGGTTGCAGCCTCACCTCTTTTAAAAGTTGAGCTGGGTGTATGCATAAAATGAGCTCTATGTAATTACGAGAATTTAGGATGATTTCAGTGTTCCAGTCCATTGGTTTAGTGGCTTCGTCCAACTTCAAAAGACGTCTTTTACAAAGCAATCAATAAGAATTACCATATTTTTCGGACCATAAGGCGCAACATCAATTAACATATCTAAGACAGTCTAAATTCATACATAAAGCGCACCAAATTATAAGGCGCATTAAGCGAAACAAAACAGATAAGACAAACTTTATTCAAGTCCCCCAACCACGGTTAGGAGACTAAAGCAGGAATGGTTAACATACATAATAACCCAACATTGTTCAGTTGTAACACATAAAACACAGAACAATACACTCACTTTTCGGCATCAAGCATGTCCGGATCCCTCGCATCATTATCCGAGTCAGTCTCGTTGCTGTTACTTAGCTTGAGACGATACTTGAGACTGATACCTTAGCCCAGGCATCAAGGATTGTACTGCGTGACTGATAGCTTTGAGTTTGAAATCCGCTTGGTAAGCATGTATCTTAAAGGTTGTATCAGCGATGATGGTTTTCCTCACATCCGTTGCGAGATCCCAAACAAACAAAGCCAACTAGCCCCTCCCTTCCGTGTCTCAAAATGATCACAAATGTGCTTTTCTTACAAGCCACAAGCTAACAGCTGGTGGGTGTTGTGGGTTTTTTTTGGCGCTCATGCACGTGAAGTGGTGGCTGAAAGAGAGCTGAGGCAGTGGCAGCGTTCTCGTCAATGGTTCTCGTGGTGCGTGTCGCTTTAAGAAAAGCATGTTCATGATCATTTTGAAACACACACGGGAGGGGTGAGCTGGCTCTGTTTGTTTGGGATCTCGCAACGGAAGTGAGGGCAACCAGCATCGCTGACACAACCTTTAAAACGCAATATATGTAATCCAAGATGGCCGACTTCCTGTCGGGTTTTGGCTATGGCTCCAAGAGGCTTTTTGGTGCGTCTCCCCTCGATACATTTCTGTACCAAATTTTGTTTGTTTACCTGAATGCTCCCCATAGGGTGCCGCTCCATTTTAACTTTCTAGGTGGCGCTACTGAGTAGTTTGGTTAGTTTTTGAATATGATAAAGCCCCTAAAAAGGCAATTAATGTGTCTAAATAATAATAATTCCAAGGGTTTCAATAGGTCCTCGCTCGTTGATTTTACGGGCCCAAGTAAACATCAATTCCAATAGGGTCCTCATGGACTCCTGCGGTCGATGCACGGACCCTAATTATATAATTTAAACAAATATCTGCATCAACGTTATGCATACATATTTATTGTAACTGTTTGATTCACAAAATTAGAAAATCTATGTTTAAGTCAAGCTCTGTCTGGTGAGTATTAGGGTAGGTTGATTTTGTATGTAAATAAGTAAGAGATTGCAGTTTTGGATATTTGAATTGTTTCATTTTAATTTTATTTAATTATCATTAAATCATGAAGCGTAGTGCTTTAAATTGTTGATGTTTTTGAGCATTTTGTAGAAAAGTCAAACATGTTTTTGCACCATTGGTTTTGGCCTTCATGCCTTATGTTTTGACTGCAATGCCCCAAGGCCAAAGTGAAATTTTTTTTAATTTAAAGTAATTTACTTTGCAAGTCATTCTAGAACTATTTCCTTGATATCGATACTTATTTATTTTTTGCATCTATGACCTTGAAGTAAGTAAATTGCATAGATATTGGTCTTAAAAGGGTCTTAAAGTTGTTGTAACCTGCAGAAAAGCTGCTTTTAAAGAGTCACTAACCAACCTAACCTTTGGACTGATACACACTGACACTGGGCGAACAGAGAAATAAATTACTAATTTAGGCGATCAAGGCTACAAACTCAGTATTGGTAAATAAGCTCTACTAAATGTTGCTGTTTTCTCTCATGTCGATCATGACCAGAATATGTTTAAGTTTACAGGGGACATGCCACAGCACAGAATAGGATAGAACCATAATCAAAACCCTATAAGCTCTGATTGATTGATCTGAATGATTAGGAACCCATTGAATTCTTCTGGGTGTGCCACTCACATTTTTTTATCATGCCTTTTTGAAAACTTCAGCGATATGAAAAAATGCCTTGGACCATAAAGCATTTAAGGTTTATATTTCCATATTTTACCAACAAGCTGCTTCTTGGCTTCTGCTGGAAAATGGTTTACTCAGGAAGTCTACTTCTAATAAGTATTTTAATGGAAGTAAAAAGAAAAAAATGAACAGTTGGAAATTACTTAAAAATTCTGATTTCCTTTATTTCAGTTATGCTATAACATGTTTTGTATCTCTGGCTGGTTAAAAAATCAGCTACCAGCGGCAACATGTACTTAAACTCTGTTTGTGTAAAATCTATTTGTTTCAGGACCATTGAATTCAATTTCTCTCTTTATCTCTAGATGAACTCTCACAATATCTGGGAAAGCAGTATGGGTTTTGGGCCGGTAAGTGTCACCCCTGGACTGGCTGCACACATGGAGGTGAGAAATGCTCACTTTCTGCTGCTTCAGAGCACTGGCCATCCATTTCTAGTTTAACTGCTGATCCAGCTTCCTTGTGTGTTTGTGAAAAATGCAGAACCATGCCTGCAGATTACCTCATAAAATACATTGGGCCTACAAACTGATTGAAAAATTACCCTTGGACATGTTTGTGCAAAAAAAGTTATTGTATATTCTTCAAATATAAAGATTTTTATTTGGGAATTGTTTCAATAATTAATGAGTTGCACTGGCGAACCAGCACCACTGTAATAATCATTCAGCCTCTGCTTTGTTTGTTGTTTTTTGTGTGTGGGTGTTATTTTATATATTCACCACTGATGCTCCTGAATACAACTGCTCATTTGATACAGCAGTTTAAGAACACATTCATCATGAATCTGACCTAGACTTTTTTCTTTGGAACTCTCTTCCGAAAAGATTATAGAAAACTAAAATTAAAAGATTATATTAGTGAATGTGGTCTATTCATTAGGTCTTGGGAAAGCCTGGGGTGTGGACAATGATAAATACATTTACCAGTCAGTTGGGAAGAAATTATTAAACAGCATTAAAGCCCAGCCAGATGGCATAAGGGTACCTTACAGCTTGAGTTTCACAGAGCTCCTGGAGGTTCATGTATCAGCTCTGCATAGGCACAAAAAGATTGCTCACTAATGAAAATTGATGTTGATGTGACAATGTACATCAAGTCTTGTCCAGCAGAATCGACTATCTTTTATGTTCCTGAAGCTTGCTTATATGCTCTACTACTTACTGGCATTATTATTTCAAATGTAATATTCCCTAAGACTGAAGGAAAAAGCCATATTCCGTCCACCATAACAACACATAAATATGAGGGTTTTAATATTTTTTATTGAAAATAGTATGAAGCACAATGTAGACCTAGTGAAACTCATTTCTCACAGATGACATGCATTAATCACGGGGCCAGAACTGTGATCGCTGACAGTTTTCTCAATTCAAATGGACTGCACTTATTTTAGCACTATTCTAGTCTTGTAGATGTCTTCAGGGCTGGACAGTTGCGGGTTTAATAGAAAAACTCCATTTTTCACCGCTATGTCACGTCCATATAGTGTGATGGTCGGTAAAGTTTTTAATAACTTTTGATCCAAAAGGCCTTATGATGGTACTGACCGAGTTCGAAGTCAATTGCTTTAAATCCCTAGGAGGAGTTTGTTAAAGTACGAGGCGTAGAGATGGCGAAAAATGGCTTAAAACACAAGTCAAGATGGCCGACTTCCTGTTCGGTTTCGGGTATGGCTCCAAGAGGCTTTTTGGTGCGTCTCTTCATGATGCATATGTGTACCAAATTTCATGTCTCTACGTAAAACCTACTGCTGGGGCTGGGTGGTAAACATATTACTTCCTGTTGCCAGCGGGGAGCGCTATGACTATGTGTCAATATTGATATGTAGAAGTGTTCAGGGCTGGACCCTTATCATGTGTGAGAAATTTGGAATAGATGTGACAATGTATCATCAAGTTATACAGTCTGGTGTTTCATAGAAGAGGGCCATATTTTGCCGCCATGCCACGCCCACATAGTGTAACAATCTGCAAAGTTGTTAACAACTTTTGATCCCAAAGGCCTCATGATGGTACAGTCCAAGTCTGAAGATAAGATGAAATCTGTAGGAGGAGTTTGTTAAAGTATGCAACATGGTCATTTTGTGAACGGGGGAGCGGTTAAAGCATAAGGGGCGTGGCTTTATGAAATATTGTTATGCATACGTGTTCAAGACTGGAGTCGTATGAAGCATAAGAAGTTTGGGCAATATCAGACAAAGTATGGCATAGATATAACATTCTTGTGTTTTATTGCGAAACGCCATATTTTGGCGCCATGCCACGCCCATATATTGCGACGACCATTAAAGCTTTTAATAACTTTTGATCCCAAAAGGCCTTATGATGGTACTGACCAAGTTTGAAGCCGATCTGGTTTAATCTTGAGGCGGAGTCTGTTAAAGGACGAGGCGTGTAAATGGCAAAAACTGGCTTAAAACGCGATATATTCGAAGATGGCCGACTTCCTGTTGGGTTTGGGGTATGGTTTCAAGAGGCATTTTGGTGCATCTCCCAATGATACATCTCTACCAAATTTCGTTCGTTTACGTGAATGCTCCCCATAGGGTGCCGCTCAATTTGAACTTTCTATGGGGCGCTACTGAGCCATTTTCCCACGCCCATTCCTGCAAACAGCAGAATATGTAAATTTCCCCCAGGATTGACGTATATTCTAAGTTTGAGTTTTTGGATATGATTAAGCCCCCCAAAGGGCACTTAATCTTATAAAATAATAATTTGGTGCAGAATGGAGCAGTTGGGGAAGCCAGCCATACCAGGCCTTGCGATCGCCGGCCACCTCCCCAAAGAGGTCACTAGTTATGGAAGGGGGCGTGGCCAAGACAAGTGGGCGGGTCAAGACAACTTGAATTTAATTGAAACTCTCTGGCAACTGCTATATCTCTGAAATTACTGTAGGACGAATGGGTGATGAGTTACAAAAGGGGGCGTGGTTAGTATAAATGGGTGGAGCAAGCATTCTGATGAATTAGGCAGTCTCTGCTGATTCCTCACTCAAGATTGTCTGACAAACGGTTAATTCGTTTTGGAAAAAGTGTTTAAAATGTACATGCCCCAGATAATCGCGACCACAGACTGTTAAAGCAAAAGGTTGTAACATGTTAATCAAAACTATTTTATTAGAAACGAAAATAATATAGCCTACTACAGTAGCCGGCTGCAAAGGTCAGCACTAATGGAAAGCTCTGATTTAACTCACAAACTTATTTTTTCAGTCTATGCTCACAAAGCTTATTGTTGATGTGAGGATGCTGCTCAATAAATCCAGCGTGTGAATGCACGCGCATGCCTAGGAGGAGGAGGAAAGGTGAGGTCGGAGGAATTGACTGACAGGGTGACACTCTTCTGAGGCAATAGCAACACAACGCAAAATAACTTTAAATTATGAATAGTTAAAAAAAATACTTACAGCAGCAAATGTAATGTTAGTGCGGAAAACGAGACTACTGCGCGGCAGATTAGATTACTGCAGACCGCCACAGACTAATTAATAGGAAGCACTGGTATAGCATTCATTTGTATATATTTTTGTATACATTTATTTTTTTACTGAAATTATTTGACAAACATTTAGGTTTATTTTTGTTATTTAATATAATGGTAACAAAACATTCAAGCAGCAACATGGTTTTGGGCACTTATTTGCTCTGTCAGTCCAATTGTTCTATTTCTGAATATAAAGGTTCGTTGCAGCCTAGTTCCCAGCACCGCTGGTACTGGGACCGCCCAATCCTCACCCCCTCAGGCTTTCACCCCTAACAAATAGAAAAACATTATTAAACAAATTTGTTTTCTCTGTTCATTTGTCTTGGGTGCTGTATAAAAACGTCTCGTTGCTGCAATTCAGTGTTATAATGGTAGGGAGCCAGCTCTATGTTGTGGTGTTGGCCAGCAAATTGGCAAGGCAGCATATTTGTAGTAATTTACATTCCATTTTCATAGTCATTTATTGGAGGAGCAAGGGTAGAGTAGGTGGCTCCTGCAGGTGTGCTCAATTCCAGCATGGATTCAGTGTAGAACATCGAACCAAGCTGTTGATTTTAGGAAGGCATATGTATTTTTACTGAAGTATTGTTTTGGGCAGCGGTGTCTGTCTGTCTGTCTGTCTGTCTGTCTGTCTCTGATTGCCTTGTTTTTGGCTGCGGTGTCTGCTCGTGTGTGTGTTTCCACATGACTATATCTGTCCAACAGGGGGTGCTGAACTCTAACTGATTAGTATACAGACATGAATGGGGTGAAGTCTGCCATCTCTGATTGCCTTGTTGTAATATTTTCTTCTCTTTTTCTTCTTCTCTTCTTCCTCTTTAGGATAGTCCACTCATGTCTATAATTAAGGAGGTTGGCCTTCCTCAACGACCTACTCAGGGTAGGAATGATGAAGAGCGGGATTTATCTGAGAGGGTCCCACCTCCTCGCTCTTCTTCCCCTGTGATTGGCTCCCCTCCGGTGAGGGCAGTACCTATTGGGACCCCGCCCAAACAGCCATTGAGCCATGCCCTGAATCATCAGGTGAATAGTGAAACATTTTTCTTCTTATTCTACAGTTTCTAGATTGATATTTTTCCTCCTTATTCTCCCCTTTTCCCTATTTCTAAGGACAAAATCACATGCAGAATCCCATTATTGTTGCTGTGTGTCAATCTGGAATGCAAATATCTATTTAGAAGCCAAATGTTTTCAAAAGCACTCGGGCAAGTTCACAAAGAATGGATTGTGGCCGTGAATAGGACCATGAATTAGGCATTACTTGCATTGGCTGTCTGCCCTGTCGTACGGTCGTTCACTGAAGGTATTGCACTAATTATATCAACATGCAAACATGCACATAAAGTGTTAAAAGCAATTTTCCCTTTTTTTTTTTTCTTTTTTTTTAACACATGATTGCAATTATCCAAAAAATGGTCATGTACTTGGGTTGGGCTTGTGCTGTCTTTTTTTAAATGGATTGGACTCGGGTCCTTGACCTGCAAAGATAAGTGTGTCTAACAGACAGACACACACACACACACACACACAATCCACTTTCACATAGTGACTGCATGTGAGTGCATCAGCTGTGGACAACACAAGTCTCAGAAAATAAGGTTAATGAAAGAAAGGAATCCTGGCTCGTTCTATCTAATTTTGTATTTTAGGGGAATGGAGAGAAGCGTCCTGTCACTGAATCCCAACATTAAGGACTATTTGTTGACACCATTTATAAATACACATAATTTACCACCAGCTCTCTGAAGATGCTAATAATTTCAAAAACTGCATGTGGCTATTAAAGCTGCCCCTTTTTTTTTTTTGCAATGAGGCTGATTTGCATAGAAAGGGGCCAATTTTGCACCAAATTTATGCACAATACTTCACTTAAATTGACCTGGAACACTGAGACGCAAGATGCTTGGCAGCGCATTTATGGGTGCAGTTTACCCTTTGTGGGTATTTCCGCATGTTTAGTAGCCGCAAAAGCCCCACAGTCTTTTTTTTTTTGTTTTTTGAATTCACCCCTCAATATTTCCTCTGTTTTTGTGAATACACAGTCAAGCCAGAAATTATTCATACCCCTAGCAAATTTTGGTATAAACAGTTTCAGGCTTGACTGTACATTTTGGTTTCATGCATTCTGTTTACACAGCCTCCCAACTTTTTTATGTATAATTGGAGGTTGAAGTAGTAATCTTACTGCACTGAGTTGTGATATTACTTTACATGTAGTTGGCTTTACTTCTGTTAACTGTGTCTGTGTCTGTAGATCCACCATCCCACAGCGGTTCATGTGAGAGCCCCAGTCCAACACAGATACCCTCCTCCTTTCCCTGAGCGTGTGTCACCCAACACCCTCCTCAATATAGCTGTGAGTTTTTCCTCTCCTCCGTCCTCCCCTCAGGTTTTTAGCTTTGTATACACATTAAATCAAAGAATGTACCGTAGGTCAACAAATTGGTGTTTCTGTGATTTCATTTATTTATTTATTACAGCTTAAACATTAATTCTGCAAATCTATCTGTTGGATAGGTTTATGATAGATATGTGTTGTATGTGTTATTTTATGGTATGGAATGTCCTGATTATGTTTCCAAATGATCACATCAGGGTCAAAGCTTTTCATGGCATTCATCTTCCGTTGGGGTATGAATAAATATAGACTTGATACAGAGTGTGTCTAACTATATGATAGTTGGGACCAGTAACTTGGTCCTGGGACAGAACTACTGTAATATTTATACCAAGGGATGTAACGATGCATCGTGACACGAATAAAAATCGGTACAAATGCGTGACGACTCGCACCGGTTGACAGAAAAAATTAATCGCGATGCGAGAGAAGTAGGATATATTATTTTTCTTCTTTATTTTTTTAGAAATAGGTTACGTTTATCCGATTTGCGGAAGTGGAAGCTTGTGATATCAATCGCCGATGGCACAGTTCGTGTCGTATCGCCAAAACCAAAGACTCTTGTTTGTTTGTTCATAAAGTCTTCCAAACACTGCAAAATGCCCAACATGTACGCCAACACTACTCTGTCTAACTCCTCGAACGGCATCTTTGTCTGTATGCCGCCAGATAGTTTATGAAGCCGTGTACCGGAAGTAGTTTAACATCGTCTTGTAGAAAGGGCTACAGCGCCATCTAACGAAGCGGAGTCAGCCAGGGCGCAGACCATTATCGTATTAATCCAAAAAAACAAAAAAACAAAAAAAAAAACAATATGATCTTACCATGTGACCGCATTGAGAACGGGCCTCTTTTTTTGGTCAAGATTTTATATTCTGTTGTTATTTAAGATATTGAATTACACCAGTTTACTTATAGATGGAGAGAGATATTTTTCATGTATTTTGTTGTTTAAGATGTCCATGTAAGTTGCACTTTTTATTTTTAAAAGGACACAAACTTTTACAGAGTTTCTGTAAAGAAAGCACCTAAGATTTTTTTTTTCCTACGAATAAAGTATCTTATTTGGTTATAATTTGTCTGTAGCTCATTTTGATTTAAAAAAAAAAATCGTGAGAAAATCGTATCGTGAACAAAAAAATCGTGAACCATATCGAGTCGCGAGTTTAGTGTATCGTTACATCCCTATTTATACCCTTTCATATCAGCACCACATCTACCTTCATTAGCCACAGACTAATTATTTCTGTTGTATAAACAATATTTACATCATATTACTGCAAAAACATGCATCATATAAACCCCCTGCTCAGTGGCAACACATCGGGCAATTGGTACTTATTGCTCCCGGGTCGTGACCCAGCTCTTTTCTGAATTTTCATCAACCAGTGTTGATTGGCTCGGTTTGAATTCACAAAAGAAAGGTTGAACATGGGTCAGATAACCCTAATCACTGGTTATGTAAGAGGTAATACTTTCTACTTTAAAATTGTTCAATAAAAAGTTTGTCACAAAAAAATTGTAAACGGTATATTACAAACATAGCGCCATTGCCTTGCCACTAAAGACTTTTAAGAAGAAGAAAAAAATGTGTGTGTGTGTATATGTGTACACATGAGTAAAAACAAAACCAAAGAAAAAAGAAATAAGTAGAGGAGATGAGCTGACCTACAAATATAACGTAAGCAAATAAGTAAAGACATTTGCAGACCCACCAATGGGCACTTGTTGCATTAAATGACAGAGTCTTGCTGTCAGACAATATAATTGTCAGTGGATGCTCGTGCTTTATGTATGACAGCCAATGACCTAAAATGATTTAGCCATTCTTTTGCTGATGGGATGTCCGGAGAAAACGATGAATGTATTATAGTTTTCTTTGCAGCTGTCGATCCTGCAAATATAGCTTTCCTCTGTGTCAGACTGGTACTACCCTTAAGAACAGAGTTATCATTGAAAAGAAATGGGGGGAGATTCATAGGAATGGGATATCCTAAAATATTTTCAAGGCTACTATACAATTTTTTTTTTTTACAATTAATCTATAATGTGTTAATTGTTAGGATGTAGTGTACCTGGTACGTGGATTTCTATATGCTAAGTTAGACAGCTGCTGGCAGGAGCTTCATATTTACTGTCGAGACATGAGAGGAATTGATCCTCTCATCTAATTCATAGCAAGAAAGCAATTAAGCCAACTTCCTTTTTTTCATTATCCAGGAATATACATTTTATGTATCCCGTTTCTGTTTAGAACTCTCCACTGTGTCGCGGTCCGTTTCCTCCTGGAGTTGGTCCTGTCCTGTCTCAGATTCAACGGGCCCAGCTGCTCAACTCTAAGGTTGGTTTCATGAACACACAATAATTAAAAGTGCTGCAGATAACTTGCTTTTTCTTAGATATACAATACAATGTAGTTAATACCAGTAGAGTATATGGTACATGTAATGATTTTTCCAGGGACGCTACCATAGTAATGCAGTACAGAAAACGATCATATTTTTTTTTGTCCAGCTGTATTTGGATGAATAGATTATCAACCGTTTTACTTTGGTTTCCAAATCAAAAATGGGGGGGGGGAAGGCACATTTTAAAATACAAACATTTTCTCATTAAATAGGTTTGTTTAGACTTATGTCATTGTGTAAATCTGGCAACCCAACTGTTGTTGCAGAACTTGGGGACAGAAATGCTTCTCAGAGGAGGAATACTAACAGCAGTTCTTCAATACTGCAGTACCGTATTTTCCGGACTATAAGTCGCTCCGGAGTACAAGTCGCACCAGCCATAAAATGCATAATAAAGAAGGAAAAAACATATATAAGTCGCACTGGAGTATAAGTCGCATTTTTGGGGGGAAATTTATTTGATAAAATCCAACACCAAGAACAGACATGTCATCTTGAAAGGCAATTTAAAATAAAAATAGAATAGAGGCAACAACAGGCTGAATAATTGTACGGTATGCTTACGTTACATGACACAACTGAGAACGTGCCTGGTATGTTAACATAACATATTAAGAGTTATTCAGATAACTATAGCATAAATAACATGCTAAGAAGTTAACCAAACCATCCGTGTCACTCCAAATAACTCAAATCCAATGAAATCTTCATCCTCGGTGTCACTTTTAAACAACTCCGCTAACTCCGGAGGTAGAAGATGCGGCGCTTCCTCTTCTACGTCGCTTACGTCAGACTCATCGTCAACACAGGCCTAGAGCGCCCTCTTGCGGTTTAGTGTGAAAATAACATGTGAAATGATATACCATACCATAAGTCGCTCCAGAGTATAAGTCGCACCCCCGGCCAAACTATGAAAAAAACTGCGACTTATAGTCCGGAAAATACGGTAATTGACTCTTAAATCAATGAATATGTCCTTTCCCCCCCCAGGTGGCTGGTTTTCCTCATGGTGGTCCAGCATCTCCTTTGTTAACAGGTGGCGGTGGTTTCAGGCCGTTCTTTGGTGGCCCGCCTCCTCCACTCGGCCACAGAATGGGCCCGCCACCCCCTCACGGCCCCCCCAACCACACGCCACCCATCCAGCATAATACCACCCACCTCCACCCCCAGCACCGTCGGATGCTCACCCAGCGCATGCAGAACCAGGGAGGGTAAGCAAATGTTTGTCTGTGTTCATATAGTATATATGAGCAATTAGAAAGCTGGTTACAGAGCAGTATCCTTGACTTGTCCTTAAGCAGGTTACAAATTAAGGTCACACTCAGAACAGAAAATGCCAGCTGATTAAGTTGTATTCAGAAGGTGATTTGGTAGACCATTTCATCTTTTTCTCTTTGACTCCTTCAAGGGACCGGTGCAGGACTGCAGGGGACCGACGCAACAGGGACCCCTACAGTAACCTAATGACTCAGAAAGAGAAAGAATGGGTAACCAAGATTCAGATGATGCAGCTGCAAAGTACTGACCCTTACCTGGATGACTACTACTATCAGGTTGGTTTTAATATGTTTTGGCTCCTGGTAGGGGAGTGCCAATTTTGTAGCATTCATGATAAACCTGTATGTTTTTTTTATACGATGAAAGAAAGTGCATATCGCGATGATGACAACATTCCTACTTCTTGACGTAGTGACGTCAAATCATTGCATTCAAAAATTACTTTAAGTTATAGTCAGAGCTTTCCCTATCGGTCAAACAGCCGACTACTTAGTCCATTTTTTTCAATTGCATACGCTGTTCAGTAGCCTCGAACTAACTTTAGCTAACAGTTAAAGTTATGTGTTCATTCCAGAAAGCTAAACCATGTTTTTTTTTCTTCAAATGGGATCGAGGCCACTTTCATTTGTGCTCCTAAATCAGATACATATCTGATGTCTTCAATGCGACCACACTCTGAAGTCATGTCACATTCCATGCAACTTTTACGTCACTCTAGCTCCCCGACGGTGGTCAGAATGCACAGGGGAGATGTGTTTTCCAGGGACAAAGTTGAGGTTTCTCACTTCGGGGTTAACCCCCTTCACTTTTTAACAACAGAAAGCAATACACAGGAGCTCAACTTGGTCATGAGGAGCTGCATCATTTATTTACTTAAAACTGTGGCTTGCACTGCACATCTACTAAAGTGACCACTTTCACACCTTCCAGCTGACCCGTTTCTCCGCTCATCTCCTGTTGCTGTCACTAAATCACCCGCTTGCTCTCTCTTGTCCACTCACTCCGCATATGTACACACATATACTTGCCCAATAAGGAGCCACGCCACTCCTAACTCATTGTTAAAAATGTTGCTCATCGGCCACATTTAAAAAATAATGTGGACAGCCAAACAAAAAAATCGGATCTGAGCAAAAAATCTGAATTGAGCATCGAGACCTGCAGTGTCAACACAGCCTTATTCTCCTATACAATAATTCCCTAAATGTTTACAACTAGGAAGGCAAACTCATCATTTTAAGATACGTGATTAAGATCAGTGTAAGTGATGGAATTGTTGAGTTAGAATGTGCAAGAGGCCTATATATATTCTATGTTGTTGGAAATATTATTTCTGATGAATTGATGTAAGCAATATTTTACTTTGGTCAAGGTAGAGATCATTTTTACTAAATACACTTTTATGTGGTTAAATTTATAAAAAAATTAAAAGTAACTAAAGCAAGAAAATACAATATTTGCCTTTAAAATCTAGTGAAGTATAAAGTTATGTAAATGGATATATGGAAGTTACAAAGACATACTTGAATGACTGTATGGACAGTCAGTTACATTCCACCCCTGACATTTGAGAGAGTTCTATCCACTCCAGGCATCGATACAACAGCCTATAACAATTATAAGACTCAGACATGGGGACTTTACGCTGACTCAAAATTGCGTACACGAGCTGAGACCTGACGTGAGATCTGGTCGTACCCTCCGCTCACGTCCATATTGATAAATGCGGAGTCTTGCGTAGAAGTGATCACTTTTTCGCCGTAAGCACGTTTCGTAAATGAGGGCCAATGTGATTGTGGACTGTTATTTTTGTTACATTTGTTTTTTTTGTTTTGTTACTCTCAAAAGCAAAGGTTCCCCTCCATGACATGGTGATTTTTTTTTTATAATGCACTCGTTTAAGTTTTAAGATTTTGCATAAGGGCGACCTCGGTTTGAGTGACAGGAGCTGTCCGTCACTTGCTGCTAGCTGGCTGCTAGCTGTCTGCTAGCTGCTAGCGATGCTAGCACTGCAGGGCTGCCCGCAGCTAACTCACTGCTAACTTTACCTGCCGGCCGACGGAAAATTTTACAGCAAACATCGGACAAATATCATCGCTTGCTGTGTGGTGAACTGTACTACTGCCGCCCAGGAATCCCATGCTCCAGTTTGTTTGGTGAGTGAAAGTCTCGTTTTATTTTATTTATATATTAGTCATTATTAGTAGGTATCAGTGTCTGCGCAGACCGTAATTAGTTTGTTAGCTTACATTATTAGCAGCTAATACTGCCTCCGACGCTAACGGGAGCGAATGAAAAATTAGTTATTATTTGACCGCTATGTATAAATGAAGTCATAAATAGAAAAGTTTAGGTTAACGCAAGAGTCGACTAGTGTTGAACTGTGTCTAATTATTACATTACAATTATATTTAATTATTATATCAAATTTCAGCATCGGTCAGATGATCATAACGGAGTTGGTTGTTAGGCTTACAGACACTGTCAAATATTCAGTAACTTAAAAGTTGACGGCGCACGACCCTAGACTTTATTTTTTAATATTGATTTGATCACCAAAGGAGGAACTTTAAGATTAAAACACTCCAGAAACCGACTGATGGACTTTAGTCAACATATAACGTTACGCCTGCAAATTAGACAGAACTGTATAACGCAGCATAACACAATAATAGACAATATTGAAAGTTGTGTTTTTTTATTTGTTTCTTAAATGAAAATGCAATAATATGTTAAATTAGTTTTCCATGTGAATTAGTCTGTGAAGTAGGCAGTCTCACACATATACTTACATTTCTGTTTGTCTGTGTAAAGTTTTCCTCTGTAGGTGATCCAGATGGTGGACCACTGATGCTCAAACACCCACAACTTGAATATATGTTATCTCAGATACTGATGTTTTCATGAATCCCTTGCTGATTTTTTAAGCATTAAATCACATTTTTAAAAGCAGCCATTCATCAGCTTCTTGACCGTATTCTCACTTTTACTGAAAGTAGAGAGTTGAGCATCAATGCTAATTGTTTTATCTGTGTTGTATTATTTTATATCTAACATTTTTCAGTCATTAATAGAGACAAAGTTAGAGCAGATGTAAATGCTAACCCCTAATGGGACAAAAAACACAAAGGTGGATCATTTTTAAGATTCCAAAATGTAAAGGCAGGTTCTCCATCATGGTGAGCAGCTTGACCCGATGACCTCCTCCATGCTGTTCCCGTCACAGCGGATGAAGAAGACATCTGGCGCTGCTCTTCCTCAAAGACGTGAACATCTTTCCACTACAGTCCGCCCAGCCACACCAACAGAAACTAAAGTTGCTTCCTAAGGAAGAAATGTATGAAAAATATAGAAAAAATATAAATATCTATAGGATAAAGTGGAGCAATGGATCCACTAACATTCAACTTAATTTATTTTGTTGTCCTTTGAAGACAGATAATGTGATCATAATGTCAGCTGTATAAAGTGTGTTGCAAAGACTGGGACTTAAGTTTACTGACCAATGTTCGGAAAGAAATAAACAAGATGTAACATATAAAATGCTTTTCCTGTCTCTTAAGTGATCATTCAGATAATAGCGCTGTCAATAACAATACACATACGTTTCAGTCACTGGGGGACTCCTGTCAGTGTCAAATCATGTTGAATATGCAAACTGTTTACAATAGCGCTGTGGGGGATTACCATTTTACATGTTAACCTATAGACACTGACACATCTGCACTGAGAAGTAACCTGCAGATTTTCATTCATACTTATAAGTCGAAGTTATTAATTAAAAAAAATTCTACATACACAAGCTAGCTAATCTATGGTAAGATTATTAACCACCATTACACAACTCATTAGCGTTTAGTTAATCAAGTTTATCCATCCAATTAAACAACTTTTGGACTAGGTTGAATTAATTCATGTAAACTGGTTTGCCTTAAATTAATATCCAAGTAACGAGCGAGTTGCTGATTCACATTAACATTGGTGACATTACTGCAAGATTCGAAACAATCCAGTTTTTCAAACGACCCTAATAATATATTAAAAAACACTGAAGCTGGTGTTGTAAAGTTTTCTTGGGTAACTTACCTGAGTAAAGTAAGCTGCGGCGACACCTACAGACGGGAACATCACCGCAGCCGGCCGACTGCTATCCGTCACATCTTAGCATGTAGCCTAGCTTGTTAGCTTCGTTCGCCTCCGCTAGCCCATTTTTGGATAATCCGGGGAGTTGGGCAGAGTCATTTTTGTCAAATTGGCCACTGCGGTAACGCCCGAAAGGCTTCATTCGAGCTTTTCAGAAACCTATGGGTGAAGTCACAGATGCTACGGCCATGAATTTTACAGTCTATGGGTGGGACTTACCAAGGGTTCAATTAAATGTTGCTGAGCTGGAGAAGAGGGCAAACTGTTTTTCAAACTATTCATTGTGCCCATTAAAGTTACTTGAGGATTGCTAACACTATGTGTGTGCTTTCATTGTTTGTGCGTGTGTGCTTACATATATAGAACTACTATGAAAAGATGGAGAAACGTCAGGAAAGAGAAAGGGACAGCAGCAAGAAGGAGCACACTACGAAACTGATCACACCACAGGTGGCCAAGGTTGAACACACCTACAGACCAGGTAAATGACAACACCCGAATTTTATCCGCACTTCATTGAACTTGATCACACACACAATACTTGAGACCTCTGGGAAGTGTTGACATCTTCTTGTCAACAGTTCAGTTTGCAGGCTCTCTGGGTAAGCTGACGGTCTCCAGCGTCAACAACCCCCGCAAGATGATTGATGCTGTGGTGACAACCCGCACAGATGACGAGGTCTGTTTGTGCACATGAAACAAAACGAAACAAAACGCAACGTTCTGTATTTGTAAGAAGCTGTTACAACAGCATTAATTGAATGCTACGTTGTGATTGGTTAGTGGTCATTATTGTGTGTTCTTTTTTTTGTTTTTGGTATGGTTCCTGAAAGTAAGACAGGCATAATGCTTTTGCCGTTAACATTGGTGTACCCACTATTATCTAGAAGAAGAGCTGACAGTTTGAACAGTAGAGTGTTGTATCATAACTGTTTCTCTGCTCCTTCTTGAGCATTTCTTTATTAATTCTATACCCATTTCTTGCTCATATTTTTGTGGGAGTGAAGTATTGATTTTGGTGTCTGTCTGTCTGTCTGTCTGTCTGTCTGTCACTCTAACTGATTAGTGACATGACTGGGGTGAAGTCTGCCATCTCTGATTGCCTTGTTACTTCACCCCATGGAGTGAGAGCGAAGTATTGTTTTGGGCGCCGGTGTCTGTCTGTCTGTCTGTGTTTCCGCTGCATATACATCCT
The DNA here is from genome assembly GCA_903364295.1 of Serranus cabrilla. NCBI lineage: Eukaryota > Metazoa > Chordata > Actinopteri > Perciformes > Serranidae > Serranus > Serranus cabrilla. The sequence continues at coordinate 196,594 of CAFUXE010000107.1, read as the reverse complement.
CTGGCCAACGGTGCGGTGAAGTCTGCCATCTCTGATTGCCTAGTTTCTGGTCTGTTTTGAAGTCCTAGTCAGTTTGCCTGTTTCTCTGTCCTCTTCCAGGAGAAAAGAGAGAAGCAGGTTTGGAATAAAAGGAGACAAATCCTCTACACTGTGGAGAAGGTAGGACAACGACAGCTGTAAATGTGGAGCTCATAATCAAATGGTTGGAAACACACCCCGGGATCATAAATATGTTTTATGTTGAGCATTTCTCTATCCCTCTATCTGTCTCTGTCCTCCAGATGTACAGTTTGCTGCTGGAGGTTCAAGACTTTGAGAAGCGTTTTCTCCATGTGCCAGCTGAGGACAGAGAGGCTGTTCTAGAGCAGCATAAAACCAACACCTTGCATCTTTGCAACTCTCTGCTGGAGAAGGAGTGGGATGACAGGTAGAAGGGAGGGACAAATGGGAATTCTTGAACTACATGAACTGCATTTGGCAAAGCCTGAGTCTTTCAACTGAATATATATATATATGCCTATCTACACACTAATTGTTTTTCTCTTCCTCTTGATAAGAGTGAATGATGAGCAATGTGTGATGATCATGTCAGTGAGGAAGGGCAAGCGGCTTATCTCCAGACTCCTACCCCTCCTGCCCTCACCCCAGGCCGCCGCCGTTGTCATGGCGATTTCCCGTAACCTTCCTGCCCTGGCCAAGAAGGATAAGCAGGACCAGGTAACCATTTCACAACGCAACTTCATTTTTCAGACAAAAATACACGCGCACAAAATATATATTTACATGTCGTCTATTCTCACTATGTAGGAGCATACATAAATAAATGTGTATTTGAATGGATGTGTTATTAGAACGTGATATCAGACCCAAAGATTATGCAGATTGAGTCCAATGTGAATTGCTTATCTGGCACATACACCAAATATTCTGCCTTATGCAGCCTACTGAATATGTTTCCCCACTGTGATGACGTCACAGACTTAAATCTATTTTCTGGGCTGAAGGAAAGTTTTAAAAACATCAACCCTTCATGGATCATACTTTCATAATGGAAGCGGGCATAGTTGAGCTTGTTTGCCCTGTCAACAGTGTTACAGATGTCTATTTATCTCTTTTTATGATTGTGGTCTATGGGGAAAATGATTTCTGGGATGCAGGGGGCCATTGGAAAAAACTGACTGATAAGCAGAACCCAATAAAGTTCTTATTACACATCCAGGTATATGTGTAAATGCAGCCTTCTGTTGTTTTTGGCCCTTGGCAAACCAGTTTAAAGTTGCATTACTGCCATCAAGTGGATTTGAGTAGTTGGTCTCATCATGTTCCTTTAATTTTAAAACTTTTACACCAAACCATAGTGTGTCTAAAATGTATACCATGAACATAAAATGTTAATAATAATTATAATAATAATAATACCACCGAAAAATCCTAAAAATGATTAGCAAGACAAACTGTATAGACAATTTAGACACAAAATTGCATTTCTGTGTGAAATACTGATGTTATATCCTTGATTTTACCCTGGATTTTTTTAATAATAAAGTGGTGTCAGGCTATTCAACAAGTGTATTAAACTCCCTTATTTTAGTCGTCATGGACCTCACCTGCTTTTATGTTTGGTATATTAAAAGCGTTTGTATAGCATTATGTTACAAATTCGGATTGTTTATATAAAAGTCTCATTAAAAGTTCATTTTTTCAGCTTTGTCATTTTATTTATTATTATTATTATTATTATGGCTTTTTACATTTTTTCTATTCACGAACAAACTTGCAATGAAACAATGCAGTGCATATTGTTGAGGCACTGCGTTAGTTCAGGTAATATTGCATGATTGATT
>CAFUXE010000107.1:160197-172003 GCA_903364295.1 Serranus cabrilla | reverse complement strand
TGAAGGCCCAGGTCGGATCCTTTCTCTTCATCCACAGCCACTGGCTCCCTTTCTCAGCAGCCCTAGAGAGGTCCTTGACTGCCTGTCTGTGGGCCTTCCCTTGCACTCCCATCTCCCTGAGTAACCTGGATGTTGAGGTGGCTACAAACCCTCTGCAGCCTACTTCCACTGGCCGTACCATCACCTTCCAGCCTTGTTTTTGAGCATCTGCTGCGAGGTCAGCATAACTCAGCTTCTTCCGCTCGTAGGCCTCCTCCACTGCACCTTTCCAGGGCACAGTGAGCTCTATGATGTAAACGAGCTTGAGCGAGGGTGGCCACAGAACAAGGTCCGGTCGCAGGTTGGTGTAGGTGATCTCAGGTGGGAAGCAGAGTTTCTTGTCCAGGTCTGCCAGCAGCTTCCAGTCTCGTGCTCTGCCCAGCTGTCCAGTGTCAACTCTTATGGTGGTGAGGCTGGCCTGTCCCTCTCGGACAAATGGTGTTGGCTGCCAATGGGACGACGGGGGAGGAAGGGCATTCACGCCTCTGCGTTGACCCTCCAGCACTGCTGCAAGACACCTTAGCACCTGGTTGTGCCGCCAGGTGTAACGGCCCTGGGTGGATGCAGCCCTTGCTCTATGCATGATTTTGTCCACCTGGGTGGACTGATGTCTAGCTCGTACTCTGGTGGACTGAGGGGTGGCATGTCAGATGGAAGTGTAGCCTCTTCCTGGTGTCGGTCATCAGTACAGGACATTTTCAGATGTTCTTCCAGATTGGCCTTTGACACTGAGAGACCTCCACTCTTCTCCTTTGTGAAGAGACTCTTCACAAATTTGAAGGGGTCTTTGTAGAAGTGTGATCTTGTTTTCTCCTTCCTTCTGCGTTTCTTAGGAGGTTTTCAGCTCTCCTAAGTGTTGCAAGCCTGCCCTGGATCTCTTCCTGCAGCAGGTATATTAGAGGTATAGATTAGGTTGCCCAGTCCCTCCAACTTCCCCATGATGGTGCCTTTCATCCCTCCTAGGATGTTGCAGAGATCAGTGTTGACCTCCTTCCACAGCGTCTTCTCGCAGGACTTTGGCCAGTTGACTGATGGCCTTCGCCCCAGGATCTACTTCTCTGCTGGTGGACGTGATGTGCTGGATTCAGGTTGCTTTCCTGTGCCTTGCTCCTCCTCCTCTGGGACAGGGGTGTTGATGTCCTGCAGACTGTGGTGTGTCCTGCTGCTGAACTTCAGTCGACTGACGAGGCCCGCTTCTCAAAAAGTAGCTGTCGATGCGATTTCCCTGTTGACCCTTCCTTAGGCATCCTTTCTTGCCTTGGTGTATTTTCAGGCCGAGAGTGGAAGTAACCTTTGTCCAGCCACTTACGCAGTTCTGGGGCATGCGTCCTGCTGTAGCTGTTGGAGCCTCTGGTGTGCTGATCATCAATCTCGTAGTCTGTTCCGTTCCTGTGTTCGTTACCGTGTTATCTGCCAATGAGCCATCTTCCGCCCCCACTCTCGCAGGCTCTAGGGGTGTTTTCTTCTTAGAACTTTTCGTAGCAGATTTTGGGTGGGACCCATAAACCACTTGTGCTGGATCCCGCCACCACGGGTAGCTAGCCCATGGTGACCCGGTGGGGTCTATTCCCTCTTGTCAGCTGTCTTTCCACGCCGTCACAAGGTCTTTCCCTTGTTGCCAGCTGCACTTTCACAGCAGTCACTGGTTGACCAGATGATCAGATCTGTTGTATAGGACTAGGTGTTGATATCCCTCAATACAGTCACACTTAAAGCACTGAAGAGACTCTGTGGATTTCAAGTGAGTGATGGCATCCTTCGGGTGGTCAAGTGGGCTAGTAGTATCATTGAGCAGTAAACCAAAATTCATACATTGTGAGTGCTGCAAAGTCCATAAAACATAATAGACAGTGTGATATATCCAAATCTTCAAACAGAAAGTCTTTAAACACAATGCGTTGAAATATTTTTGCCCATATTATATATATATAATATATTATATTATACTTTTTTTGTTCTTAGTTTGAAGTGCCTACAGATCAAGATGGAACTAAATCATTGAACTAAATGTCCAACATTTTTCAGTTATCTCCCTATCATTTGGACCCCTTTTATAGAGGATTGAGGGCTGTGGGCAATGGATTTTTAGAGAGAGATAAGAGATCAACACTACATGCTGCATAGAAATGACTAAATACTAGAAATACTAATTTTAGTCAGTAAACCCTTCAGAATATTACATCAATACATGAAGATCTTGAGAAACACTATTGGTTTGGTTTCAAAAACATAATTTAGGAGATTTCCTTATTTTCAGTCTTTGGATAGTGAAAACTGCTGAGAAACACCCTTATTTTAATTAAAACCTTGGGAAGCCATACCTCTTCTGAAAGCCTTTGTTTTCTAGTGTGTAGTTTCATGAGGCTGTGATCATCCTAGAGTCACAGCAGGTAATTTTATACAGTGAGGTTAGGGTTAAAGAAAATGCTGTCATGGGTTCAAATCAGGACTAACATCATCCCATATGTATAAAAGTGGGCTCATTAAATCCACAATAGTCTTAGCTTTCCAATGATAACCAATTATGTAATTCAAATAATGTTTGGGGACCCCAGTATGCAGATATATTCAAATACAGTAGGTGAGAAGAGCACATTTTAATGCATGAGAAAAATGAAATGCTGTATAGAATAGAAAGCTTTGTTGTCATTATGTATTAAATACAATACTCTATTAACGCTTAAAACAAAAACAGATAAAACATGACAACCACATGAACCATGACATGTACATAGCTATAAAATATAACAATGACATGCTTAGCTGCAGTATAATAGGAAAACATGTGGGGTAATTGCACTTGAAGTAAGTAAGTGTAGTAAGATAAAATAAGTTAAAGCAGCGATCAAGAATATTGCACGTAATTACTGTTGATGAGTCTAGAGGTGTGGGCTTTCATTGACCTGTAGCTCCTGCCCAAAAGTATTAAGTCAAACAGATGATGTGCTGGGTGGGAAGAGTCTTAGATCTTGTCCTTCTGAGTCAGCAAGAGCTGGAGATCTCATCGAAGGAAGGTAGAGTGTCGCCAGTAATCCTCTGGGGTGTGTTTATGATCCTCTGCAGAGTATTTCTGTCTGTAGCCGAGCTCCCAACATACAATGACATAATGGAGCAAGTGAGTACGCTTTTGATAATGGAGCGATAGAAGGTCACCCGCACCTTCTGTTCCAGTTTATTTTTCCAGTTGCTGCTGGGCCTTCTTCATCACTGCCTTTGTTCATGGTTTAGGTAAGTTCCTCTTAGATATGGAATCCCAAGAATTTGGGTTCCCGTTGCTGTGGAAAGGGAGGTGGTCCACCCTGTCCTTGCAGAAGTCTATGATGAACTCCTTGGTATTTGGAGTGTTCAGCAGCTGATTGTTGGCTGAACATCACAATGCCAGTTGCTGGACCTCCTCCTTGTAGGCCATCTTGTCCACTCCTGTGATGAGCACAACAGAGCAAAACGAAAACGTGTATTATTCATTTTATTTGATATGGTTTAATCCAATGATACTGACATGGCTAGCGTTAGCGGGCTAGCGTTAGCGGGCTAGCATTAGTTTACTCAGTGTTAATAAAACGGAATCGCTGTCCATAGCGATCAAGACGGGCACCACGCATGTGTTGTACCAGTGGTGTTTGGATGCCAGTGTCGGCTTGAAAAGCCAGCACCAATATTTGTAAGGAGAGTCTGCTGCTGTTGTTGTTATAGTTGTAGAGAGAACGGAGACAGACATACTGTGACGTAATGACGTGCCTCTCAAGCCGGTGGAAAAGCAAACGGGTTCAGAGCTGGTTCACAAGTTGAACCAACTGTGAACCAGCACGAGCATCGGCTCTGAACTGGCTGGGCACCGGCCCCGGTGGAAAACAGGTATCTATGGTTTGCTTAGGAACTGTGAAGGTGGGCTAGGTTAATGTTAGCATCCAGAGGTATGTAAACAGCCATGCCAGTGACTACTGTTAGCTCTCTTGATAGGTAGGAGGGATGGCAGATAACTGTAAGCCCTTCAAGATATGGAGAGCAGCAACTGTCTATACTGTCTATAGTTTGGCTCTGTATTCACCAGACATTGCTAATGTACACACACAGTCATCCTCTTTTGCTCCTCCCAGAGTCTCTGTTACGTTCCTATCAGTGGGTAGTGCTTACAGCTAGCTGCATTACAGATGTGAGTAGCTATCCACAGCCTCAGTTTGTTCCTCTTGTGTGTGATAGCAGTCCAGCTTGGCACCCATAGTTGTGTTTCCTGTCCCTTCGCCATCTTTGATGCTTGTTGGACCCGGCAACAATTCACAGAGACCCCGGTGATCTGGAGATATCTGTTGGTTTGTTGTACCTCTGCCTGTAATCAAGTCACGATGACTATACACAGGCTTTGCTTGGAAGAGCTCGGCAGGTTGAAACATCAACAAGTGAAAAGCACCAAAGAGGAGAGCTAAGAACTGCATGCACCGCCACCTTGTGAAAGGGTTAGCCTTGCAAAAAAAAAAATTGCATAACTTTGCAGCGTAACTTCAAACTTCTGAACAAGATCTCCAGACATTCTTAGTGGCAATATTTTTTTAGATCTTCAAGTGTTGAATTAACAAGATGTACCACCAGAGGGAACACCCTCGTAGATTGGAACGCCAAGGGGTTAACTGTTTACAATTGTTAATTTACAAATGCAGAAAGGATTCATAGAATCATGTCAAAGCACACTTGTTGTTTACCTATCACAGTACAAACTCAGAGCTGTTTTATTCCTTTCATTAATTCCTTGTCCTTCTGTCTGTCTCCTTGTTATAGTTTGACCAGCAGTACAATGAATTTAAGTTGAGGTCCATCATGTCAGAGCACAAGAAGACCATAACAGCCATCAGCTGGTGTCCCAACAACCCGGATCTTTTTGCGTCAGCCTCTGCTGATAACCTGCTCATTGTATGGAACGTAGCAGAACAAAAGGCTGTAGCAAGGCTGGACAACACTAAAGGTTGATGGATGATCTGCACCAGGTTTACCTGGCACACTGGAGTGATTAAGGTTAGAGTACTGCAATGTCCTTCTCTCCATAAAGTATCGCAGTATCTCCTCTTCTTTCCCAGGTGTCCCTGCATCAGTAAGTTGGTGCTGGAACTTCGCTGATGGAGTGGCATTTGTCTCCCAACGGGGTCCGCTGTATATCTGGGTATATGGAGGTCCTGATCCCGGTGTCACAGTGCATAAAGAAGCCCACTCCTTCCTGTCTGATATCTGTCTCTTCAGATGGCACCCCACCAAGAAAGGCAAACTGGTATTTGGACACACAGATGGAAGTTTGTCGGTTTTTCAGCCAGGTACCAATGTTTTCCTCAACTCATTAAAATTTTGATTAAAATATATTCTTACACATGCATTAGTGTATTTCTTAGGACAATAACCAAGGAAAACATTTAACAAAGATTAAAGATTTAGCTTTAAATTAAAGGATTCGGTTGCCATCTTTGAGTGTATGTCACATGATGACCTGCAGTAGGTGAAAGGTCATCCTCAGGCTATTCACTTCCCACCAGTCCGCCTATATCATCAGTTGGTCTATCTCCGACAGTCTGTGGAACAACTGCTTCCACTACGGTCTCTCCTACTAGTTGAATCAGTTTGGCATTTGCAGCCATTCTCTGTATTGTGTAAGAAAGCTCAGGTGCTTATGGTGAAGGTCCAACATTGACGCGATTACACCAACTCATCAGACTGAACCTGTACAAATCAACTACTTATATGTCAATATTCACGAAACAATGCTGTATTAGGCTATGATGAGTTTTGTTAGGGGCTTAACAGAAATGTGTTAAAGTCTACTCCAGTTTAGTCATAATTAATTATACTCAACTATAATAAGTTTAGTTTACCTTGATGCGGTTGCTGAGGGAGTAATGCACTTTTGTAGGGATGGGGCGATGCATCAACATTGTCAATGTAATCGATTACGCAGACATGTTGATTCATGTAACATACGTCGATGCGTCGCAAAGTGAAAGTGAAAGTACGACCACAATGCACGAGCACAGGTGGACACATCTTTAGCGATTTTGAAAGATAGCGGCGCGAGCAAGACGACACCGCAAGTCCTGTTTACTTTTTATCTTGCTCAAACGTAATATATATACTGATCATAAACAGGAGGAATGTGTTGCTGTTGATAGTAACTGAATCTCTAAGGTCCGTTCCCCCTGCATCACTGCTGCTGTTAGACATAACTCTACACAACAGTCATCTCACATTTTTATTCAACCGTCACATCTGATTACTACAGTCTGTAAAACCTTTCAGTTATTTTTGGTCACTCAACACTGAAAACATGTGACTCCAGTGATCAAATCTTTGTCACGATAATTTTTTTAAGTCCAGTATTTAAGTAGAAATTCTGATTCTCCAGTTCAGGGAAAGTGTTGATGTTAGATACTGTGAATTATTTCTATGTATAATTAATATAACACAGCAGTGACACAGAAGTTATACTAATTTTAATATGCCATTTATCTTTCTTTACCATACTGTCTGCTTTTTCAGGACCAGATAATACACTGGCCAGAGACTTTATATTGAGTGTAAAACAAAGATTACCAGTTAAAACAGCTGGGAATTAATGCCCTGTAGTGCTTGCTTTATTAGTCATTCATCATTATCCTTAACCGCTTATCCAAGCTGATCCCACTACACCACTGTGTGGCCCATTGTTAGTCATATTTGTTTGTTTAAAGAGAAGATTATTGAATAATATTGGAATATAAATGACAAGTTTTTGAAATTTTAATTTAGGTAAATTCGTTGTGATATTAATCCATAGATTAATCGATTCACTTTTGTCTTGAATTCAATTACTTTGAGACTTCTCTCTGCATGAGATGGGTGTTGATGAGCCTGAAGGTGATGGGATACGTATTAGATATGGAGACCTCATTCTCTGACGGTGGGGGCACATTTCAGTGCTGCCAAGACAGGCCCTATGTCCTGTCTCTAGGACCCTGGCATCTTGAAGCTTGGTCACTGTTTGGTCAGAGAGGACAGCAACAACAGCCCATCGCTACTCATCTAGTCGATCAAACATGTCACCTGTAAACTGATACAGGTATAGTTCAAATCCATCATTAATGGCCAGCTGGAGGGTATATGCATCGCCGACGATGGAGACCCAGCGGACTCTTTGTCAGTTGTCGCCAATGTAGTAGCAGTTGAAGATGATGATGATGTAGCTCTCCATTGTTAAGGTGGACAGACAGTCTGTGGTTAAAGCAACTTTGTTAGCTGTGGCTAGATTCTTTAGCATCTCTCGCCTTAAGTTTGTTTTAACAAGTTTCTATTTGCCTGACAATGGTGCATCATGATGGAATGCTATATGCTGGTTCAAGCAAATAATTCGATCACGAAAGCCTTCTCCCTCAACTATATTTGTGGGCAGCATATCCTTCTCAATTAATTTGCATATATCTTGCGTCCTTCGTCTATTGCAGTTTCTCCACGACACCACTGTAGTGATAGTAGGTTGAGACTAAGAGGGCGATTCATTAACCTGGTGTACATTGCGCATGTGATACATGTAGTAGTTGTGTTGCACTTATATACAGCATTGCAGGGTTTACATTGAGCAAGGTCGTTCTCTAAACTCAAATAGTCCCACACTTCTCTTCCCTCTCTTAATTTTTGATTAGAAACCACGCTGAAAAAATACGCTGAAAAAATATTTCATAGCATTTATTATGACTTAGGGGCGGCTGTGGCTCAGTTGGTAGATCAGAAGGTTAGTGGTTCGATCCCTGACCATGGCAGCCTATATGTCAAAGTATCCTTGGGCAAGATACTGAACCCCAAATTGCTCCAGATGCTGTGTTCATCGGTGTTTGATTGAATTCCTGATGGTGGCAGGTGACACAGTGTAGGGTAGCCAAGGCCACCAGTATAAATGTGTGTGTAAAAGGGTGAATGAGCGCAGTCTGTAGTGTAAAAGCGCTTTTCCGTTTACTTATGGTTGGGAAGTTTTCTTTCATTCACTTTTTATCATAACGAGAATGAGAAAGATGGTTATTTCGCGATGGATCACTATATGTTTAAAGTTTATAGTTATGTCCTAACAGATCACTTGTAATGGTTAAAAAACGTTTTATGAATGCTGTGAACTCGTTCTCTGCTGCACTGTGAAATATGTCTCATCATAAGCTTCATCTAACTTCACCTGTGATTTTGTTTTTCTTCTACAATGTTTAACCTTATTTTCCCCTTTAGATTATATAAGGAGAGACACATTTTTGTAAACACAAATATCTATCTACATAACTACAAATAATCTATCTGTCCTGTCTGTTGTTTAGGGAGTAAAGGTCAAAAGCATGTGTTGCGTCCAGAGTCATTAGAAGGGACAGATGAAGAGGACCCAGTCACAGCTCTGGAATGGGACCCTTTGTCATCGGACTATTTACTAGGTTAGGGAAAATATTCAAAACATCACCAAGACTCTTTTTGCTGAAGGAGTTTCAATTTAAAAATAGAAAAAGTCTATATATAGAAAAATGATTTTTTATTATTATGTATGTTTTTCTTATTTGTTGTTCTAACTCTCTGCTGATTAATAATGAGTTAGTTCCATATGAAATTACATGCCAGTAATCAAAAATTTTATCTGGTCTACTCAGGTAACACGTTCAATTTTTGGTTACAAAATGCTAAATGCTAAATACATTCTCTCTATCACAGTGTCTAACCTCCACAATGGAATCAGGCTGGTGGACAGTGAGGCCTTGGCTTGTATCACGTCCTTCTGCTTCCCTTCAGCTGCTGCATCAGTTCAATGTCTGGCCTGGGTCCACTCTGCACCAGGCATGTTCATCACCGGAGGTAAAGACTATGTATTCTGTGTGGGAGCCAGCTGGTATGTGGGACCAGTTGTTGGCACGGTGCCATCTGTGTAGAAATGTATGTATTGTTATTTGCATGGTAGCAAGTACATTTGACACAATAATGATTATTATAATACTTAAATATTCCACAATTTGCGTTATGGAAGAGGTCTTAGAAATGTTTAACTAATTTGCCTTTTCTGTTTGTCAGACTCTCAGGTTGGAGTGTTGAGGGTATGGAATGTGTCTCGCACCACTCCGTTGGACAGCTTTAAACTGAAAAAAACAGGATTTCATGCTTTGCATGTCCTTAACTCTCCTCTTGGCAAGAAAGGTAAAAAAAAAACAAACCCAAATTACATGATCATGTGTTTTATACAAAATCCACATCTTTAGGACAGCTGTGTGTGTCCACTACCAAATTAAAAATCTCATAATATTTTTTTGGTTGCCCACAAAGTACAGTGTAATTACACATGATTGTAATATTTTGTACTGACAGTTTTCCAGTACTGCATGCGTCAGTACTTAAATGTAGGTACTGGGGAGCAAGATATTACATTGTAATGCCAAAAAATGCAACCAGTGAGTTGGGTATCAGATTAAGATTGAGGAATAAGGACAGGGTCTGGAAAATGTCCCTCCAATATCTCCAGGGCAGAGCACTTCCAGAACATGTGAACAAGGGACGCCTCATCTCTTTAATACTTATCACAAAGGGGACTCACATCTGGGTACATGCGAGATAATTGGCTTTGGACACCTTGGCCCTGTGTATGACCATGACATGAACTGTACTGGGCCTGTTTTTTGTCAAGTGGGGCATGCCTTATACCAAACAGCTTAGCATACACTCAATAAATGTAATTAAATGTCCTATATTATGCTGGCTGAGGTGTTTGCATCCCAGCAGTTCCTGCCTCATTTACTATTCACTGTTTTCGAGTCGGGGAGGAGGCTATGTTAATGAGGTGCTACTCTGATTTGCTGCCTGGTCGCTGCTCTGATTGGCTGCCTGGTCGCGAGGCTAACAGTGGCGTTACAGAGACACTGCAGAGGCTGCGGTGGCGAAAAAAAACATCTGAAGCAGCTGTAGCAGTGTCGCACAATGGATAAACCCGGCGTTGCACGCAAGATTATATCACTGTCTGCAGTAATATTCTCCATATTCTTGAATATGGATATATGTTGTGAACCCAAACTGTATGGAAATAAAAAGCACTCAACTCGACGGCGAAGCCGAGACAAGAGCAGTCGCCTGGGTCTCAACATAAACGCACTCACATCCCTATATCTCACGCAGAACCACTGGCGTGGCAAAGGGTTAAATGCAGTTACACAGAAAGCGAATGATTTCTCAAAAAGCTCCATTGAAAATATTCCCAAGCGACAGTGATCTTGCAAGATTATAGCACACAAACAGCTTCAATGAACATGCTATGAAGCCGGCTAGCACTAATGTTAACATGCCCTCCTTTGAATAAACTGAAAATAATATTTAGACATTTATCGACGGAAATACAAACACTGTACCTCACTCAGAAACAGGTTGAAAACAATTTAAATGCCTTTCTCTTTAAGTTCCTTTCTCCCCACAGAAGCAGAATGATATCTAAGCTCAATTGAAAATATTTGGGAGCGACAGTTATTAAAGCAAACGCTATCATCAACAGACAGACTCTGAGGCCACGCTAACGCAGAGGCTAACCAGCAGTCCTTTAAATAAACTCTACAGAATACACACAAACTTTAGCATTTGGTGACAGTTCAAACACAATTTGAATGCCATGTCCCTTTATCCCAACAGGAGCTGAATGATTACTTAAGCTAGCTCAAGTGAGAATACTCCGTAGCAACAGTGGCTAAAACAGATGCAAGCATTGACAAACAGGCTATGATGCTACGCTAATGCTTACTACACATAGCTTTTATTGATTATAAATTGTTTAATATGCTGCCGGAACTTTGCCATTGTAAATAAAATCTAACCATTGATTCCTTCTTTCTCCCGACGCTGGCAAAGAAAAGAGACACTTGTGTTGGCTTTTACAGCGAAAACATAACACTTGGAATGTTTTGCTCTAGGCTTAGACATGTCGAGCAGCCGTCGCTAACTGTACACACTTTGGCTTCAGCTAAGCAAGTGTAGCGAACTGAAGTTAAGCCCTGGGAGCAGAGGGGGGTGGGACTATGGGTGGTACCTATGCAAATAGCTTCCGTCTGTGACGTCAATCAGGGATCCTAGCCAGAATGTCCTGTAGGAGGATGAAACAGAGAAGATGCTGACAAAGCCCAACAATGCTTCAGTTTTCCATCATCTCAGGTTTGGTTGGCTGAAGGATGACTAAAGAATATATGTAAAGGCCAGAAAAAATGTTTTAAAAAAAAAAAAAGAATAATAATAATAAGAAACACATGAATTCCAATAGGGTCCTCGCCAACCCTTGCGGTTGATGCTCGGATCCTAATAAGAAACACATCAATTCCAATAGGGTCCTCGCCGACCCTTGCGGTCGATGCTCGGATCCTAATAAACAAATCAATTCCAATAGCGTCTCGCCGACCCTTGCAGTCGATGCTCGAACCCTAATAAGAACAATTACAATTGAATAAATGAATGGGACAGGGCATTGGCATCAGAGGGAATAGGCAGTTTTAAACAGATGTGTTTTGAGTTGTGATTTGAAATGGGGGAGTGAATCAATGTTTCTCAGTTGGGGCGGAAGTGAGTTCCAGAGGCGGGGGGCCGATCGGCTAAATGCTCTGCTCCCCATGGTGGTGAGACAGGCGCAGGGGACAGACAGGTGTATGGAAGAAGTGGATTTGAGGGAGCGGGAGGGAGTAGGAACATGGAGGAGGTCTGACAGATATGGTAAATGGTAAATGGACTGCACTTATATAGCGCTTTTCTAGTCTTTGCGACCACTCAAAGC
>CAFUXE010000107.1:145225-160017 GCA_903364295.1 Serranus cabrilla | reverse complement strand
GAAGGACAGGGGGGGTGGATAGAAGGGGTTCTTGTTATGATGCGGGCAGCTGAATTCTGGACCAGTTGAAGTTTATGGAGTGATTTGTGAGGGAGGCCAAAGATGAGAGAATTACGATAGTACAGGTGGGAGGTGTCGAGGGTGTGGATTAGGATGGATGGCAGTGTGGGGGGTGAGGGAGGGGTGGAGACAATTGATGTTTCGTAGGTGAAAGTAGGCAGACCGGGTAATGTTATTGATATGGTATTGAAAGGATAGTGTGCCCCAAGGATGACACAGAGATTCTTAACCTGAGGGGAGGGTGAAACAGGGGGGCTGTCAATAATGAGTGAAAAACTGTTGACTTTGGATGAAGTGGATTTGGTGCCAACTGTTTTGTTGCTGTTTAATTTTAGCAAGTTTAGGGTGAACCAAGTTTTTATGTCAGAGATGAAGTCAGTGAGGGAGGCAGGTGGGAGAGAGGATGAAGGTTTATTGGTGAGGTAGAGCTGGGTGTCATCAGCATAGTAGTGGAAGTGAATGTTAAATTTGTGGAAGATATTGCCGAGGGGAAGGAGGTAGATGATGAAGAGGAGGGGCCCCAGGACAGAGCCCTGGGGCACACCTGAGATGACGGAGGAGGTGGTTGATTTGAGGGACTTGAGTTGGATGAATTGAGAGCGGCCAGAGAAGTAGGATGTGGACCAGTCTAGGGGAGTGTGGATGATGCCAATGGAAGATAGTCTGGAGCCTCCTCCTTGCGCTTAAAATAGTGTGTTTCCATCAGCCAATAGGGGGACAGCTAGAGTGTGGACCAATCAAATGACAGATTCCGTTTTGGGTGCGTTTCTTCGCCCTTTTCGATCGCTCCGTCGGAGCGGGTATATGGTCTGTTTGTGAAACTGCCTCCCTCTTAAAGTCCACCAAATTACCATATTAGCCAGCTGTTTGAATTGTCACCTATTTAAGACTGTTAGAGCTGAGGCCTTAAAGCCTTCTGCTTTGCCCGGTTATTTAGTCTACACTTGGCTTTTACAAAAACTCAGGTGAATAGAGTTGACCATTTATTGAAAGAATCATAACCAAATGCAATGTGCAGCGCTGGACTCTGCAGTGACCAAAGTCAGACCACAGTACAGAGTGAAGAATCAAATCTCTCTTTCCACACTTATCTTCTAGGTTTTGGCCAAACCCCGACAATAGGTTGGACTTCGCAATTGGGCAATTTGGGATGACCCTGCAGCCAACCAGAGCTGGTCATCTTGTGTTACTATAGAATTTATGGTGTTTATGTAAATGTCTGTTGTCACTGGAGTACCTCTACATCCCTATCTCACTCTTGCCAGCTCACAGGAAATTTACCTTCTAAATCCTTGACTTTTATGACCTACATCCGACTTTTATGACCTACATCCCACCTTTGGAATGCAACCTAAAAAACACTAATTTCCCCTCTGCTAAATGACCCCATAGTCAGAGCTGCACCCATTAACCCTATCTGCTAAGAAGCTGACTTGCTTATTCTTTCAAGACGCCAGTATGTTTATGTATAATGAATCTTAAGTTATTCTAAAAAGAGTTATCGTAGGTAAGAGCTTTTCTAATTCTATATTGGAGGGATGTAGTTTATATACTGTAAATATTGTTACTGATGTGGGGGTGATACAATGGTCGAGTGGTCTAATACAATACCTACTTTTACATTTTAAACCATGGGATGCCGGTTCGCATCCCAGCGTCTGCACTCTTCCTGCATGGCATATTATGATTTTACATTAAAATTAATAAATTACGGTTACAGTAATAGAATCCGTGTAACCAGCTGATTCCCTTCACAAGAGATGATAAATAGGCTTACTAATTAGTAGTAGGTGAAGTTAATACACTGCATTACATGCACCATGCGTGTTCCACATGGCTACTTAATATTCACGTCGGATTCTTCCACATGGCTATTTAATATTCATAATATACAACCTAACTTGCTATGTGGAACACCCAGTCTCTTCATCATATCATTTCATCAGACCTTATATCTACACTGTTTAACCCAAGTCGGCACCTATGCACAGTTCCATTATGTGTTACAGCAATAAGGTTAAACATTTTGTTTATGCTGCATTTTGCTAAACTTTCACTTCCCTTTGTATCGTGCCTTAAAACAGCCTAATTAAGCCTCAACATTTTTTATATTGTACCTGCTTCTATGTCTAAGATCCGATTTTTTTACATTGCCTTTCAGTTGCGCTTGCCCATCATCTTTTGTTAAACGTTTCAATGAGGGAATCAGCTGGTTACACGGATTCTATTACTGTAACCGTAATTTATTAATTTCAATGTAAAACCATAATATGCCATGCAGGAAGAGTGCAGGTTTAAAATGTACATCAATAACAATATTTACAGTATATAAACTACATCCCGCCAATATAGAATTAGAAAAGCTCTCACTTACGATAACTCTTTTTAGAATTACTTAAGATTCATTATACATAAACATACTGGCGTCTTAAATAGGTGACGATTCAAATAGCTGGCTAATATGGTAATTTGGTGGACTTTAAGAGGGAGGTAGTTTCACAAACAGACCATATACCCGCTCCGACGGCGGGCGAAGAAACGCACCCAAAACGGAATCTGTCATTTGATTGGTCCACACTCTAGCTGTCCCCCTATTGGCTGATGGAAACACACTATTTTAAGCGCAAGGAGGAGGCTCCTTCAGTCTGAGCAGAGTGCTCATCTTGAGAGGACCTCCGTGTTCTCTGTGCGAGCACTTTCGATCCGTGAGCGGGCACAGGACACATTTGAACGCGAGCGAAATGTTTTTGTCCAAGAAGAAGAAATTTGAGCACGAGCATGTGAAATCTGAATGCGAGCACACATTTTGAAAGCAAGCAACAGAAATATGTGTGCGAGCACAAAATTTGATCTCGAGGAGAATAAATCTGTGCACGAGAAGGAGCTATGCCACTGAAAAGGAATAAGATTGTGTTCTCAAACTGAAAATTTACGCTCTTGAATAAAAATAGGATAATTCTTCCATATTCCTCCTGGTGACGCTGGACCTGCAGTGGAGACACAAGGTCTTTCCCCAGGATCCCTGCCTCTGCTCTTCTCTGCAGGCTTCCATCCTCCTGCTGTGAAGACGCACAGAGCCTGCTACATGCAGAGGACATGTGGCCGGCAGACCTCTTCTCTTCAGAGGAACTTTTCTGACTGCTCAATGCCTCAGAATTTCTGAACTCAAGCTTTCACCACAACAGTCAGGGACACGGCAAAAAGGCCTTTCCACTGCTTCGGCGAACAGCAGCGAGCAAACCTGAACCAAAAAAAAAAAAATAGAAAAAAATAAAAATTACTTTATTTATCCCAGAGGGGAAATTCATTTAGTCTGTTGACTACAGCCTGATGGCTGTTGGAGCGAAGGATCTTTTAAATCTCTCCGTCCTGCAGTGGAGAGAGAGGAGCCGTCCACTGCTGCCTCTCCGGTCCATGAAGGTGCTGTGCAGCGGATGATTCGGGAAATTCATTATGGTCTCGAACATCTTCATGGTGCATCTCTCCACCACGTCCTCCAGTGTGTCCAGCCTGACTCCAATCACAGATCCAGCTCTTTTGATCAGTCTGTCCAACCGCCTTGCATCTCTGTGTCGGGTGCTGCCTCCCCAACAGACTGCAGCATAAAACAGCACACTTTCCACCACAGACTGATAAAACATCTGCAGCATCTTACTACAGATGTCAAAAGATCTGAGCTTCTTTAAGAAAAAGAGGCGGCTCTGCCCCTTTTTGTAGATAGCAATTGGGCGACTGTGGTTCAGTTGGTAGAATGGTCGCCCACTGATCGGAAGGTTGGTGGTTCGATCCCTGACCATGGCAGCCTACATGTTGAAGTATCCTTGGGCAAGATACTGAACCCCAAATTGCTCCCGATGCTGCGTTCATCGGTGTGAATGAATTCCTGATGGTGGCAGGTGGCACTGTGTAGGGTAGCCTCGGCCACCAGTATGGAAGGGTGAATGAGCGCAGTCTGTAGTGCAAAAGCGCTTTGAGTGGTTGCAAAGACTAGAAAAGCGCTATATAAGTGCAGTCCATTTACCATTTACCATTTGTGTTTAGGGACCAGTCCAAGATATTTTCCAGGAAAACACCTAGATATTTATAACTTGGCACCACCTTGACGTCCACCCCACCAGTATTCACTGGCTGAAGAGTGGGCTTGAACCTGCGGAAATCAGTGATCATTTCCTTCGTCTTTGAGTTGTTCAGGAGGAGATGGTTCTTGTGACTCCAGTCACTGAAGGCTTTTATCAGATTCCTATATTCAGATTCCTGTCCATTCCTTATACACACCACAATAGCAGTGTCGTCCGAGTATCTCTGGATGTGGCAGGACTCAGAGTTGTATTTGAAGTCCGCTGTGTACAGTGTGAACAGGAATGGAGCCGGAACAGTCCCTTGTAGAGCCCCTGTGCTGCTTTTTAATGTCCCAGAAACACAGTTCCCCAACCTAATAGAATAAATACTCTTTTGGAATATACATGCTGTCTATTTAATTTTGCACAAAAACATAAGTGATTTTTTTTATCAACCTCTGCTGAAAAAGAACTCCTTTCAGAAAAAGAAAGGATTCCTTCACCTATTGCTAATATTAATGTGGTAATTTGATTATAATTATTTAATTAATTATGAATTACAATTCCATATTAATAGTTTAGTAACTTTATGAGACATGATAATTATTAATAGTATTGATAGCCATCTGATACCCTTTTTATAACCTTATGGTGCCACCCCCATCATCTCAAAACGTACCTATGAAACCAGACACCTCACACTATTGTCTCAAAATTTATGTGCGTGTAATGTTGGACTGGAACATCTGCATCCTGTTTTTCTCTCAAGCTTTAAGCCTCCCTAAATTCTTTTTGTGGCCTGAGTGCACCGAGGTCACAAACAAGTTCACCAAGCTGAAACTCCCTTATCCTTCAAGTTGAGCATATGTAAGCATGTGGCTCCACTTTTAACTTCCTTTTTTTCAAACCCTTATTGCAGATGGATAAATTCATCAGTGCAGTATGGAAGTATTACGCTCAACCAATACCAGGGAAGGCAGTCTGTATTTTCTAGGATAAAAAAAACCTTTAACATGTTGCAAATCTGAAAGCTGTTTAATAAACATATGCTTAAAGGCATTTAAACAAAGTTAAGTGTTGGAGTGTGTATTATTCAAAATGTTCTAATGCCAATAGTTTCACTTTTACTGCAAATGAATATCGGCTCCAAATATCAGTTATCAGCCTCCTTGACTACAAATAAACGATATCAGTATCGGCCCTGAAAAAAACATCGGTCTGTCTCTAAATTTTGGACAAAGCTGGAGAAATGTCACTTCTCATGTTACAACCTTTTGCTTATTGAACAAGTGGTGTGATAAATGACTTACTGGCTGTTACACATTGCTGTGGTTTTCTCATCGTGTGAGACTATCGCTTATTGAAACCATGGTCGTATTGAAACACGGACCTGCCGGTAGCCCCATTCATTGGAAAACAGCATGTGGACCAAACTACTTTAAACAATTGGGTCATAATCAATCATCAATTAAAAAACACTTTGTTTTACGTTAATAATTTGCACCGTTTGTGTTGTGCTTTCATTAACCATCACTATAATATTATTTTAAAAAATGTAATTTGTGTCGACAATGATTTTTAGGGGGGACAACTTTATGGAAGGGGGGGTCTCGTCCCCTGTGTCCCCCCAGGATTCCCGCTTATGCTGGATGCAATGCGTCTGGCATCAAATGTTCTCCAGCTTTTCTGAGGACATAAACACGATGATGCTGTCCATCCAGAGTACCTTCTTCCAGTCATCAACAGACCAGGATTTGTGCTCCTTGGCAGATCTGAGGCGTGTCTGGATGTTTGCAGGCCTCAATAATGGCTTCTTAGTAGCTATTCGTCCCTATAAGTCTTGTTACGCAGTCGTCTGCTTATGGTATACTTTTGTTATGCATAATTTATTGTTGTCATTCGAACAGCTGGTGCTGTATTGTTTGTATATATGTTGTTGTTTTACTAGAACTGTCAAAGCACTTATGTTTGCAGCCCTTGAGTCCAAGACAAAATTCCCTAAGGGACAATAAGGTAAATTGTATTGTATTGCCGTCTGTACTCGATTCCATTATTTCTTTATTGTACACTGTCTGGGTATAAAGCAGCCATTCAAAAACTGAGCAGAAGCACTTCTTCTCATGTAAAGATTAATTTGCATTACAGCATTACTCTGTCCCTCAAATAAGGTTGAGACTGAATGTTCAGAGGTATAAGCAGGGGTGAAAATAAGCCGGTACGGTCCGGTACTGCTTACTGCTAAGAGATTCAGTGGCGGTACACAGTACCAGGAAGATGGGAGAGCGGCTGCCTGCTATGAAGCCCTCATTCAGAACCAGTCACAGCCACAATCTGGGTCAGAAAATATATTCACTAGCAATATGCAGTCTTGAAAGCTACTTTGTCTGTTTAAAATTCCTTTTAACTCATTCTGAATTGTTTGTGAGAGTAAGCAGTTGTGTTTCAGGTTATTTTGTTAAACTCTAATGATACAGTAAAGCTCGGAAAAGAAACCCCTTATGAGCTAACGCCCGTAGATTTCACTCAGCAGTACCTACGTTCGCATGCGCGTCTACTACCGACACAGCTGTTTTCATGAGGATCGGTGGGTTTGATTTTATGCACTGGGACGTTTTCCACAACTGGTCCACAGACATAAGGAGACTCAACATAATTTAAATATTTAGCTATTTTAAAAAGAGTGAGAGATGAAGGTTTGTTAATTGAACCGGCAAGAATTTAAATCCTACTTTCACCCCTGGATATAAGAATAATCTTTGTTAAGATTGCAGTTAATTTCTCCTTTCATTGATTCTCTCCACTGTCTCTGCAGCTCCAGGTTCCAATCATCCAGCTAAAAGTCAGCACACTAGTTCCACCAGTGAAGCTGTACCTCCTCCAACCCTGTCACAGAATCGGTCTTTCTCTCTCCCCCCTGGCCATGCTGTGTGCTGTTTCATGGATGGAGGGGTGGGACTCTATGATATGGGGTCCAAGAAGTGGGACTTTCTACGAGACTTGGTATTCTATCACATAACACAGCCTACACATGATTACACAATACTTACTGAACAAACTGATTAACAAACATGTCTTATACCAGTGATTCTCAACTGGTGGGTCGGGACCCAAAAGTGGGTTGCGGACCCGTTTTCAGTGGGTCGTGGGCCTTTACCTGGGCAAAAAAAATCCTGTGGTTTTATTTTGAAGGGGATTTTTTTTATGCCGTCTATTCACTCTGTTTGTTTTCATGTCTTTTTTGGTAATTGTGTGTCTTTTTTTTAGGGTTTTTGTGCCTTTTTCTGTCATTTAACATCTTTTTCTGATCATTTTGTGTCTTTTTTGGAAATCTTGTGCCTTGTTTTGGAAAACGTTGTGTCTTCTTTGGTAATTTTGTGTATTTTTTTTTTGGTAATTTTGTGTCCTTTTTTGGTAATTTTGTGTCTTTTTGTTCAACATTTTAGAAGTTGAACATTTTCCTCGTTTTGGGTCTCGTCTTGTCATGACGGGATGATGGTGGGTCCCAAAGCCAGACCAGTTGAGAACCGCTGTCTTATACTGTGTTTGTTTTTTGTTTTTACTGATGAATGATTTGCTTTTTTAATGTTTTACATTGTTTCCAGGGTCATGTAGAGACCATCTTTGACTGCAAGTTTAAACCAGATGATCACAATCTTCTGGCCACAGCTAGTTTTGATGGAACCATCAAAATCTGGGACACAAACACACTAAAAGCTGTTCACACCTCCCCCGGCAATGAAGGAGTGGTCTACTCTCTGTCCTGGGCTCCAGGTAGATCAACTCCACCTCCACACGTACACACACACACAAGAACATGTATGCATTCAGCACACACAGATATGTATGTGTGGAACCTCCCTTACTTGAAAGACTGAGGAATGAGTTCCAAATAACTTGTAATCCAATGTAGCTGATCCAAGCACACATAAATGCCACCTAAACCCAAACCTAAACATCTCAGCCTACAAAGGAGAAGTACATGTACAAATATATGACAAGAGTATGGCACAAACAACTTCTTGTCCTTTCTTAACAGCATTATCTTAACAAACTGTATCGTGTGGGGGTGACCTTGCATAGTAGGTTATTGGACATTTAAATCTAAGGATCCGGATTTGACTGCCAATCTCATAGTTAAGTTGTTGGGGTTGGGGAACATCTGGCTATTAAACAAATGATAATTCCATTCAGAATGGACGATTGAATTTAATTGAAGTATACATTTGTTAATTAGAGTCTCTTGCTCTGTCTTTCTTTCATACCTGTGTCATTGTGTTTCTGTCTGTGCATCGCTATCCTGGGGGGAATTAAATTGGGTCCAAACGTTTTATTTATAGCATGGCAGAACACTAAAATAAATTATGGTTACACACACACACACACACACACACACACACACACAGCCAACAGTGCTCTCCTTTCTGAAACAAGAGACATGGAACAAGATTAAGTTTTACACATCTTGCAACCTCCACAGATTGCATTAGGATAGACCACAAACATTGAACTCAACCTTGAAGTAAACTTTGGGCAAGACCTGACTGATCAAGTTCGACCATGTAAATTATTTGTCGGGGACACCCCTATATCCGTGTGAGTCGGTGACCTTTCTGTCTGTCTGTGCTCTGGTTTATTTTGAAGGAGACCTGAACTGCATTGCAGGTGCAACATCTCGTAATGGAGCCTTTATTTGGGATGTCAGAAAAGGAAAGATCATCACTCGCTTCAATGAGGTTACTTTGACTTTCTATGCAAAATTACCTTCAAACAAAATCAGTGTCATTAATATATGAAAATCCTTAGTGTATTGCTTAAACTAATGGAGAGTTGGAACCTGACTGCTGTTTCCTGACGACTAAAGAAAACGTTGTACAAGATTGCTCTTATAAATTGTTACTCTATCCTTGCCAACCACCCTAGCATGGTAAGAATGGTATATTCTGTATATCATGGAGCCATAAAGATTCTAAGAGGATTGCCACCTGTAGTGGAGATGGATTCTGGTAAGCCCTCAACTTTCCTTTTACCTATTCTGACAATAGTTTGTTCTGTTTTGCAAAAGCACAATTTTTGACCTTCATAGAAAGTCTTACAAGTTTTGTATTGTTTTGACAACAGTATCATCCGGACCATCGATGGTAAAATCCTCCATAAGTACAAACATCCGGCTGCTGTGTTTGGCTGTGACTGGAGTCAGAATAACAAGTAGGACCTCTATCTATCTGCCTTCTTAGTGGGGTGGTCAATATGAATTTATGCATGCATATGCACTTATTTGAGAAGTTTATATGCAACTGGACATGAAAGACAACACTTAAAGAAACTTACCTTTATTTTAAAATAGCACCTCACCGCATGGAGAGCAGTGTTGATGGGGGAGGGAAATAGAGAGGAAATTAAGAAAAAGAGCACGATCAGTATTCACAAAATAACGGTGTTGTGCCTTCTGGCAGTTTTACAACCCTGTCTCTTTCACTCTCTTTGTAGGGATATGATAGCAACAGGCTGTGAGGACAAAAATGTCCGTGTGTACTACCTGGCCACAAGCTCTGATCAGCCTCTGAAGGTCTTCACTGGGCACTTAGCCAAAGTATTCCATGTTCGCTGGTCTCCACTGAGAGAGGGAATACTGTGTTCTGGATCAGATGATGGGTGAGTGCAGACACAGAGAACCAGGGCTAAAAAAAGTAGCCATCTTTTTTTTGAAAATGTTAAACATATTTCCTATAGAGCAGCGGTCCCCAACCTTTTTTGCGCCACAGATTGGTTTAATGTCAAAGAATATTTTCACGGACCGGACTTTAAGATGTGGCTTTAATAAACGGGAATCTACTGTGTACTTGTATGTAACTTAATTAGCAGCGTCCTCCTGACATGCACCAACAACATAATAAGAGTAACATCCTCTCTGCCCCCTAACGCTCTCTGGTCGATATGGTAACGCTTAAACATGCCTTCAAAATAACATACACCACAAAAAAAATATAAACTACATGAAAAATACAAATCACCATAACGCTAAATCAAAGTGGCCACTGGTATTGGTTCGGTATCGGATCGATACCAAATCTTACGGTATCGCCCACCACTACTTCATTGCCCCCCTTGGAGTCACCGCATATTATGCATTACAGGCTCGGTGCACGGGAATCACCTGTCGCGATAAATCCATATTTTAAGTAGGTCTCCTGGTGTTGTCTGTTATATGCAGCTTTCTTTTTCTTAGTGGTCATAGGCTCTTCTTCTGTCTCCTCACTGGGCCTTTTTCCCCTTTGCAAAGAAACTTTTCCAAAGACATCTGTTTTTTACAAATTTTGCTAGCTTGTGGGTTTAATATTAGCGTTAATGTACCACATGACCGAGACAAGCATCTTGACACGCGTCAAGAGTGAGTCATAGACGGATAAAACATTGTTCAGACTTGGATTATAAATAAAACGGAAATAATGTAAGTTATTTATTCTTTCTGTGTGGCCTGGTACCAAACGACCGACAGACCGGTACCGGTCCGCGGTCCAGGGGTTGGGGACCGATGCTATAGAGTTTCATGTAAATTAAAAAGACGTGGGCATTGTGTCTTAACAGCAGGTATGTATTATTCAATTGCAATTATTAAATATTTTGTTTATATGTCACTCGTAAGTGGAATAGAAAGTATGAGTTCAGAAAATTTCCCCAAGCCCATTGTTAATAAATAAAGGTACAATTTTTGTAGAGAGGTTTTGTGGAGTTAACATAGAAATGCTACATTTTCATTTGCCCTGAGTTAAAGGATCTCTGTTAGTAATACATCTACTGATGCTCACTCTTGGACACATCATCAGTGTTGTTTCCTGGAATCATTGGGTGTTTCGGGTCTTGCAACAGACACCCTCTTCCAGGCGACCCAACGGAGGCTGATCAGTTCCCCGGCCTGTGTCCAAGTGGCATGCTATGCTGCTGACCCCACTGGTCACCCCTCTTCAACCAGAGCCATCTGGAGGCTTTTTCTGCTGCCTCCACGTTGTTGCTTTTGGCTCTCTTATTCCATGTTAAAATAATCACATTACCAACCCTTGATCAATCTTGTCTTTTATTGGCACTTGCTTTAGATTGCAACCAGGTTATTTGGTTTATTTCAGATGTTGATCAAGGTTACAATTACATCAGTAATGTTTATCACACCAAGGCAACAATAATGCTATATCATGTGTAACTTAAATTCTTTTTTTGTTCTTTTTTAAACCTGTCTGTCTGTCTGTCTGTCTGTCTGTCTGTCTGTCTGTACAGTACTGTCCGTATATGGGACTACACACAGGATGCATGTATCAATGTGTTGAGTGGTCATACAGCTCCTGTCAGAGGCTTGATGTGGAATACAGAGGTTCCTTACCTCCTCATTTCAGGTAATGTCACTGAAAGATATTGTTTGGATTTTTCCATTATCTTCTCTTTACCAACTGTTTTTAAGGAACATGTTGTCATTGTGGGGCCACATGGTGGTGTCGTGGTTAGCACTCTTGCTTCACAGCAAGAGGGTTGCCGGTTTGATCCTGGCCTGTTGCCCTTCTGCGTGGAGTTTGCATGTTCTCCCCGTGTCTACGTGGGTTCTCTCTGGGTGCTCCAGCTTCATCCCACAGTCCAAAAACATGCAGTTTAGGTTTAATTGGTGATTCTAAATTGTCCATAGGTGTGTATGAGCGTGTGAAAGGTTGTCTGTCTATATGTGTCAGCCCTGTGATAGACAGTCCTGTCCAGGGTGTACCCTGCCTCTCGCCCAATGCAGCTGGGCTCCAGCCCCCCACAACCTGGGTTCAGATAAGCGGTTACGGATAATGAATGAATGTTGTCATTGTCTACCCTTTTGAGCTGTGTTTTCTCACTTGTCATTGTATATCTATCCAAAGTATGAACAAGCCAACAGATATTTAAGTAAGTAAAATGTCTGTCAGGTTATGATGTCCTGTTTAACATAATTGCTAACTGTCTTATTATTCTCTATCACCTGATTATATGGGAAAAGTCTTTGGTAGTGTCAAACTTTTTTAGATATATGTGGCAATGTTACCTCCAGAAAGGGTATTTTAACTATCCAACAAATGAAATACCTTTTACGTTAGTACTGAGGTTTTAAGTCTAAAGCACCTTTGATGATTTAAGCCCGGCCTGTTCAAAATCTCTGCAACCATTCAGGTGAAATGTGATTGACTGGCATAAAGCTATTACAAGCCCTTCTGATAGATTGTGGTCTAGTGCAGAGAACCAATAATATATTACTGATTGCATCTTTAAAACAAAAAATATGGCTTATAATGAAGCTGGTGGTGGTGTTTTATTGGCAGGTGTGTGATGTACAAAGATTGTATTTCATAGTAGTGGGACTGTCCTGTCAGATGTTGTTGTATTTAAATTGTGAAACATTATATTATTTTGCAGGTTCTTGGGATTATACAATCAAAGTGTGGGACACAAGAGATGGCACGTGTCTAGATTCAGTCTATGACCACGGAGCTGATGTCTATGGTAAGACAGAACCGTAGGAAGAACAACCTGATAATTACTGCAGATACAGTATATACTGGATGTCATGTACGGTAACATTTTGTGTAAGGTCCTTCACTGAAAATGCAATAAGAAAAGTAATAAGGAAGTACACATATTTGAATAAAATATGAATTGTTGTGGAATTGCATCAATCATATTGATTTTTAGAAAGGTATTGTATATTATGTATAATATGTCGTTTTTCTTAATTCTGTGAATATATGTCTTCCAACAAATGAGTTTGAACCTGAGTTGTATTATGAGATGCATTTACGAAACTGTGTGTGTCTGTAGGTCTAACATGTCATCAGAGTCGTCCTTTCACTATGGCCAGCTGTAGCAGAGACAGCACAGTGAGGCTGTGGTCTCTCACACCTCTCATCTCTCCACTGCTGCTCAACATCATTACCAACCAGCCATGGGAAAAGATAATAGGAAACACAGGTAAAAACAAAGATTACAATTTTGTAACCCTCATTCTATGAGTACCGGCAGAGCCCTATGCTTCCTGTTAGACTTACTCAATGGTACTATCTATTGGCGAAAGCCGTGACGCACACTTGTAATATTGTCATTGGCTTCATATAAACAAATAAGTAGTATATTTACCAGTTATCAAGATATATATATATATATGTAAAACAAGATAGATAGATGAAATAATCCTTAATTAGGATCCCAGCAGGGAAATTTACGGATTTCCAGCAGCAAAGGGGGATAGTGCAATTACAAGAGACGTTAGTAAAACTGTGATATGGCAGTGATGGATAAATAAGTACGGATATTTGAAGAATATTTCAAGTGAATAAAAGAAACTTATTCATGATGGCCTTACAGACAAAAACAGTTGCCATTCTCATTTTCCCTGTGCCATATTAATTTGAAACCTTTTGAAGTCTTACGGTGAGTTTTTTTGCTTCCAGTGAATTCTAGCCAAATTTTGTCTATCCTGATCTATAATGCTATAGCACTGTATTGTGTAACATTTTATTTATGCTAGAACATTTTTCCGAGACACATTGACAAGCTGATGAGTCTGAATCAAGAAGTACGTCTTAATCATCTATACTGAATGGCATAACACAACTAACAATGGAATCATTAATCACAGAAAACAAACATAGATACTGAACAACACAACACAAAAAAATCACAGCAACCAATACTACATTTTGGACAATGACATCAATGCACCATCAATGTCCATGGAAACTGTTACAAAACTATTTGTATGCTTTTGGCGCTAGAATGTTGAGTTCTTATTTTACTGCAGTTTGCAGTGTGGAAAAGTTTTTTTTTTTCTTTCCTTGTATTAGAGGTTTATGGGATGCAGTGGGTGCTACTGTTTGTTCCTGAGGGGTAACTGGGTGCTGTTCGAGGGTCTCTGGGTGCTGCTGAGGAGCCACTAGGTGCTGATGTGATATCAGGTCCTATATAAACTATGCTTTATTTATTATTGTCACTGTGCAATAGCAACAATGAAAGCATGTTGCTTTTTCTGCTACTCAAGCCAAGTCATGATTGTGAATAGTGACAGTAAAATAACAAGTTACACAATTTTGCAGGACCACAGCAGCAGACACAGCCACAGTCCATGCCCACCTTGTGATCCATTTAAACCAGATAAGAAATCATAAGGACTCCAGAAAGAAATAAAGCTTGGTTTTAAGGTTGTATCTAAGGTTCATAGGTTAGAATGAAATCTGTGTTGAGAACAGGAGGTGGTGAATTCATATCTCTAATAGTAAAAATGTTCTTATTGAATTAGCTCATAAAATTGTTTCTACTGAGGGCTATTGGAATACATAACTCAAAAGAGTTGTTACTGCAAAGGATGCTCTCATGCATCCTTGCTCATGGCTCCTCCGATGTCCCTCCTCGATCCTCGCTCCTCAGAGCACAAATAAGAGCTTTGGGACGGTCGTAAAGATGGCGTCACAGAAGAACTTCCTGTTCAAGTGAGGATCGGGGAGCGATTAAATTAGGGACTTGGGAGCGTAGAGGTTGAACATTTTCTTTTTACATGGCTGCAGCAGCATTGTATCGTCTGTCTGTCGTATTGTCTGTCAAAAGTTGAAAAAAAACCCCCCAAACATGATCGGCTTTTCTGATCGGCACAATGAGAGACCACCGATCAACCTGTTTAGGGTC
>CAFUXE010000107.1:125226-144105 GCA_903364295.1 Serranus cabrilla | reverse complement strand
TTGTTCCTGAGGGGTAACTGGGTGCTGTTCGAGGGGTAACTGGGTGCTGTTCAAGGGTCTCTGGGTGCTGCTGAGGAGCCACTAGGTGCTGATGTGATATCAGGTCCTTTATAAACTATGCTTTATTTATTATTGTCACTGTGCAATAGCAACAATGAAAGTATGTTGCTTTTTCTGCTACTCAAGCCAAGTCATGATTGTGAATAGTGACAGTAAAATAACAAGTTACACAATTTTGCAGGACCACAGCAGCAGACACAGCCACAGTCCATGCCCACCCTGTGATCCATTTAAACCAGATAAGAAAGCATAAGGACTCCGGAAAAGAAATAAAGCTAGGTTTTAAGGTTGTATCTAAGGTTCATAGGTTAGAATGAAATCTGTGTTGTGAACAGGAGGTGGTGAATTCATATCTATAATAGTAAAAATGTTCCTATTGAATTAGCTCATAAAATTGTTTCTACTGAGGGCTATTGGAATACATAACTCAAAAGAGTTGTTACTGCAAAGGATGCTCTCATGCATCCTTGCTCATGGCTCCTCCGATGTCCCTCCTAGCTCCTCGCTCCTCAGAGCACAAATAAGAGCTTTGGGACGGTCGTAAAGATGGCGCCACAGAAGAACTTCCTGTTCAAGTGAGGATCGGGGAGCGATTAAATTAGGGACTTGGGAGCGTAGAGGTTGAACATTTTCTTTTTACATGGCTGCAGCAGCACAAACATGCCACGAGTCAACTAGCTGCCACTTTGCTGTATGCTAACTTGGCATGGCGCTGTTCCAGCCCGGTTATTGGTTCAGCGCGGCGCAACTCTCATTGTCATTTGCTGTATTCGTATTGTCTGTCAAAAGTTGAAAAAAAACCCCCCAAACATGATCGGCTTTTCTGATCGGCACAATGAGAGCCCACCGATCAACCTGTTTAGGGTCCATATCGGCCAATTATGCCGCTATATAAGTGCAGTCCTTATATATATATATACTGTATTAGTGCTGTCAATCGATTAAAATATTTAACCACGATTAATCTCATGAATGTCATAGTTAACTCGTGATTAATCGCAAATTAATCACATTTTTATCTATTCTAAATGTCCCTTGAATTTGTATTTTAATACTCTTATCAATATGGAAAAGTGGATAGGCTTGCTTTGTGCAAATGTTTTTTTATTGAAATCAACAACGTATAGTGTTAGAAAGCCCATTCTGTTATATGTGTTAAGGTACCTGTTCATCGCTGAGTTTCCGTGTGTCCTACGTTTTGAACGCACCATAGTTGTACACTGCCAGTGACGACCAAAGATCCAAAGGACGGTCTACACAACCTAAGTCCCCTTCTAAATCCAAACCAGACTGTCCCCACTGCGACAATAAATAGCATTTCCTGAACGCTTGCACAGAGTTCAAGAAACTGAACACACACCAGATTGTAAAGTGGATAAGTGACGGGCAGCGGTGTTGGAAGTGCGGACGATCTCATAATCCTGAGGGTTGTACCCTCAAACGACCTTGCAATACCTGCAAAGAGCAACATCTGACAGTACTACACGATGCAGTCCAGTAAACCCAGAAGAGAGTGCTCATGGTGACTGCTCCTACAGCAAAAGTGTACTTGAATAGACCAAACAGATCCCCCAAGGTGATGTTGAAGGTTGTGAAAGTATTACTTCATAATCAGGACAGAGTACTGGAGACTTACGCAGTACTAGATGGCGGTTCAGAACGCAGCCTCATCCTGCCTCATGCTGTGCAGCAACTGAATCTCACAGCACAGCCTGAAGTCCTTACCCTTCGGACTGTTCACCACAACGTAGTGCAGCTTCATGGTGCTTCAGTCACCTTTTATGTATCTTCCCTGCCCAAACCTGAAGAGAAGTATCCTATACGTCAGGCATTCACCGCTGACGACCTGGGTCTCTCAGAACATTCCTATCCAGTGAGAACCCTCCAAAGGAGATATAAGCACCTCCGCAACCTACCTTTGCCTCCTGTAGATCATGCTCAACCTCTGTTGTTCATTGGCTCCGACATGCCTCATCTCTTGACACCCATAGAGCCGGTACAGATGGGCCCCCCAGGGGGACCCATAGCAGTCCACACCCGGCTTGGCTGGTCACTTCAAGGTCCCACCAGTATTGACCAAGTTCCTACATCCGAGCAGCAGTGTCTGTTTACCACAACGGTCTCACCTACCTGTGAACTCGTCAAGAATGTTGAGCGTCTTTGGTAGATTGATACGCTGCCTTATACGAGTGATAAGCAGGTGACCCGATCAAAGCAAGATCTGCAAGCCTTAACTTTACTCCAGACATCTACTGTCAGGGTCACGGTCGACAAGGTCCAAAGATATGCTACACCACTGCTTCGCTGGACCAACTCCACCACCCTCCAAGGTCCTGTGGAAGCAGTGTTACTGAGTCTTCGTAGCACTGAGAGGAGACTTGCCAAAGACCCTCAACACACCGCAACATATTGTCAGGAGATCTACGTAGCCCATCTCCAGAAGGAGATGGGCTACGTAGCAGCAGTACCACCAGAGGTAGCTACATCAACCCCTGAATCCTGGTTTATACCTCACCATATGGTGCGGCACAACAACAAGGACAGGATCGTCTTTAACTGCTCCTTCCAGTACGAAGGAAAATCCCTCAACGACCTTCTCCTCTCTGGTCCGGCACTAGGTCCGTCACTGCTAGGAGTCCTCATCCGGTTCCGGCAGTACCCAGTTGTGGTGAGCGGTGACTTCAAATGTATGTTTCACCAGATACGCCTTCTGCCAGTGGACAAACCAGTTCTGCGCTTCATCTGGTGGGATATTAAGAGGACCGAAGAGCCAAAGATCTACGAATGGCAAGTCCTACCATTTGGCACTACGTGCAGCCCTTGTTGCGCCATCTATGCACTGCGGCAGCATGTCCAGGACACATATGAGTTCAACAGTGAGCTTGTGGATTGTGTAGAGCAGTCATTCTATGTAGATAACTGTCTTCGCAGCACCCATTCAAAGGAGGAAGCGAAGGATATGGTTGATGGTCTGCACCAGCTACTTCAGACCGGGGGCTTCGAGATCCGCCAGTGGGCGAGTAATGTTCCTGCTGTCATCGAACATCTGCCATCTGACCTCAGATCCCAAAGCAGTGAGCTATGGCTCTCCCAATCCAGCACGGACCTTCAGGAGCCAACTCTTGTGTTACGTTGGGATTGCCTATGTGACACCCTGTACAAAGTACAAACATCGACCAGTGGAGAGAACTAAACCCACGTTGAGGAATGTCTACAAGGTACTTGCTTGCCAATATGACCAACTAGGTTATATTGTACCATTCACAACGAGAGCCAAGATCCTGGTCCAGGATCTTTGGAAGGAACAAATCGGCTGGGATGACCCGATTCAACCACAGAGCCTACGGGCAGATGGCTCGCATGGGAACGGGAGATTCCTGACCTCATCCACATGGAAATTCCCAGATGTTATGCACCAACATCTGCAAACTCATCGACATCCAGCAGAGATCTTCACATCTTCTGCGACGCTTCAGAGAGAGCCTACGGGTCTGTTGCTTATCTGCGCATTGAAGACGCCCAGATGGAAGTCCATGTATCCTTTGTCCTGGCCAGATCCCGTGTGGCGACGAAGAAGCAACTGTCCATGCCACGTCTAGAGCTAAGTGCCGCTCTCACAGGTGCTCAACTAGCCAGTGTTCTGCAAGCAGAGCTCACCTTGCCCATCAGGAGTATCACACTCTGGTCTGACTCCAATACAGTTCTGCACTGGATCAGGTCAGAATCCTGTCACTACAAGGTTTTTGTGGGTACATGGGTAGCAGAGATACAGAGTCTTACCGATGTGAGCAACTGGAGGTATGTGGATAGTGCGAACAACCCTGCTGATGACATCACACGGGGCAAGACCCTGAAAGAGCTGTCTCAACCACACCGTTGGCATCAGGGTCCTGACTTCCACACACACAGAGGATCACTGGCCGATCAACCCATCATCCCCTTCGGAGACAGATGATAGTGAGAGGAAGAAATCCTCCTTCTGCGGACAGGTGACTGTAGATTCC
This sequence comes from Serranus cabrilla, assembly GCA_903364295.1. Taxonomy (NCBI): domain Eukaryota; kingdom Metazoa; phylum Chordata; class Actinopteri; order Perciformes; family Serranidae; genus Serranus; species Serranus cabrilla. The sequence continues at coordinate 140,041 of CAFUXE010000107.1, read as the reverse complement.
TGTCCTCCAACCCCTGATTTCAGCATGTTCTCCACATGGAAGGACCTCATGCATGAAATAGCGTGGTCCCAATCTTGCTAGATCCAAAGCATCCTCTGACCCATCTTATCATCCAGGATTTCGATGAGACTCTCCTACATCCTGGACCAGAAAGAGTTCTGGCTGAGTTGCGTCGCCGTTTTTGGATCCTGTGGGGGAGGGAAGCAGTCAGGAGGTATCAGAATCACTGCATGCAGTGCCAGTCCTGGCGTGCCAATCCGACTGTCCCCAAGATGGCGGATCTGCCACCAGCTCGTTTACGCCTCTATAAGCCGCCATTTTACTCGACTGGAGTTGATTGTTTTGGTCCTTCATGGTGAAGATTAGACGTCCAACAGAGAAACGCTGGGGCATCGTTTACAAATGTATGACAACCCGTTGTGCACATTTAGACCTCCTGGAGAGCCTCGACACTGATGCGTTTCTAATGTCTCTATGGCGTTTCATAGCCAGGAGAGGCAAACCCTTCGAGCTTATGTCCGATAATGGGACAAATTTCATCGGAGGAGCCTGAGAACTACGTGAGGCCTTTGAGGCCATGGCTCCTCACTTGAAAGAACAGCTGGCGGAACAGCAAATTGAGTTCAGTTTTCTATCCTTGCGATAAAAAATGATGCCGTTAAAATTGATTTGCGTTAACGCATTAATAACGCAATATTTTTGACAGCACTAATATATATATATATATTCTACAAATCTCAGAGGGCAAACTTGTGTTCAGGGTTGGAGGAAGGTAGTAGCCGTAGGATCAAGTACAGGGCAGAGTCTGTGTGGAATAGTACAGACTCCTGTTCTGTTCTATTTCATGGTGTTTTGTTCTAAAACCTCTTTTATCCCTGGTGTTTGTGTCTTTAGACACAGCTATGGTTCCTGGCTCACCACCACTGCTCTGTGGTAAAGTGTCTCGAGACATCAAGCAGGAGTTGGATAAACTGAACTTTGACATCAAGGCCAAGAAGCTCCGCTGGTTCTCTGAAAGCTTTTCGGTACCTACATTCTGAACGGTTATTTATCATATGTGATGCTATGTGATGATATAGTACCTAAACCAGTATGACACCTCTAGAATGTCTGTAGACGATAATTTGTCTCAGTTATTTAGTGTTTCTCTGAGTTTGAGTCTGTATCTACATTTTCAGCAGTTCATCTCACAGTAAGCAAAACATAGTTTGGGCATGATTTTGATTCGGTGTACACATATGTTTAAACAATTTTCAACAATATGTTTCTGCTACTTAAGGTGTTTATACTTTGCTTATGTTTATATACTACTTTATCTTTTCAAAATAGATTTAAAAACTACTATAATTCTGCCCAGCTGAAATTGTGCCTTACAATACTTAGAACTGTCCATCTAGAAATCAGTCTATTATGCACACACAAAATCTACAGAGATAATTTGTTAAAGTTCTCTCTCTTGCTGGCACACTATATATTTTAGACCATATTTTGGATAAATGGGCCAGAGGCTGCATGACAGTGACTAAACAAGGTAGCATAATTGGTAGCCAAAGTCAAGTCCATCGAGCCTCCATATCTTTTGCTCAGGTTTGCACCTCTTTTCTGGCTGTTATGTGCAATATTTTACATCATCTTAACTAAAAGCTTTCTGCTTACATGATCCTGGGTAAGGAACTGTCATAGCTAAGAACAAACATTAAGAAGTTAACAGACATAATTCAAGTCTTGCAAAACTTTGCCCAAAGCTTTGGTTTTAGGAAGACATAATTTTGAATGAGGCTGCTGACTTTAGAATTGATTGGCACGTTAGTCGACAAAGGGCTCTCTCCTACATACCCTTTATTTAGTGTTTATTTAATGAAAATGAAAATCAAATATTCAGATATTAAAAAAGAAAATGCTTTAAAGGTCCCATATTATGCAAGTTTAACCTTTTTTTTAAACATGTCCAATGGGTCTCTAAATCAAGGTTATGAACCTATTTTCTCCAAAAACTCACACATCCTGCCTGTTTGAGCTCTCTCAATTTCAGCAGTTTCTGCCTTATTCAGGTTGAAGTTGTTTGAGTGGGTGGGTAGGCTATGTTAATGAGGCACTGCTGTCATTGGCTGCCTAGTCGCTAGGGTTACGGAGGCGTTACAGAGGCAGGGAAGACGGAAGCAAATAGAAACATGGCTGGCCGCGGTGCGGTATCACATATAGTGCAACCATACAAATACCACACATATCTTTTCTCCCCACAGAAGCAGAATGATATCCAAGCTCAATGAGAATATTCGGTAGCGACAGTTATTAGCGCAAACGCTATCATCAACAGAAAGACTCTGAGCCCACGCTATCGCAAATGCTAGCTAGCCGTCCTTTGAATCAACTCTACAGAATATTTAGACATTTACCGACGCAAAAACACCGTACGGCATTCGGTGACAGTTCAAACACAATTTGAATGCCATGTCCCTTTATACCAACAGAAGCCGAATCATTACTTAGCTCAATTGAGAATAATCTGTAGTGACCGTGGCTAACGCAGACGCTCGCAACAACAGAGGGCTATGGGGCTGCGCTACTGCTAACGGTACATAGCATTTGTTGAACTGTAAATAGTGGCTCAATTGAGAATAATCAGTAGCGACCGTGGCTAACGCAGACGCTCGCAACAACAGCGGGTTATGAGGCTACGCTACTGCTAACGGTACATAGCATTTGTTGAACTGTAATTAGTGGCTCAATCAATAATCCATAGCGATGTTCTCAACAACAGTGGGCTATGAGGCTACCCTAACGCCACATAGCTTTTATTAAACTGTAAATAGTACCATATGTTGCTGGAACATTGCCATTGTAAAGCAAATCTAACCATTGAGTCCTTCTTTCTCCTGATGCTGGCAAAGAAAAGAGACACAACATAGCACTTTGTATGCTTTCCTCTAAGCTTAGACATGTCCAGCAGCGGTAGCTAACTGTACAGACTCTGGCTTCTTCATATTTGCGGGTTGAGGCCCTGGAAGCAGAGGGAGGCGTAACTTTGGGTGGGACCTATGCAAATAGCTCGCCGCCTGTGACAGGCAGCAACAGCCCTGACGGCTCCGAGCCAGAACGGACTGTAGGAGGAAGAAAAAGAGAAGATGCTGACAAAGCTTAGCAATGCAGAGACTTCAGATTCTCCATCCTCTCAGGTTTGGTTGGCTGAAGGATGACTAAAGAATATATGTAAATGCCAGAAAAAACAAGTTTTTCATAATATGGGACCTTTAATATAGCGTCTTTTTATTAAAAGAGGGGAAAATATAGGTCTACTTTTTATTTCTGTTGAGATAAAAATCCTTATAAAATCATTACATTTAAAAACTAGTAGATGTTATGAGCTGTACCAGAATGATACATTTTACAACTTGTGGAATCAGTCCAATAGGTTCAACCTGTGTCTCACAAATCCGGCCAAACACTCATCAGCAGACACATATTTTGAAACACTGTTACCCACAAATCTAAAATACTGCTGTAAATAACACGTAAAAATTACATTTAACATAGTTTATTGTTATAATGTATTTTACTTGTTTTCTTTGCGTGAGTGTGCATGCTGCATCTGTGTTTGTGTATCTTTCTGAACATATTTGTGTGTACATTATCCTGCAACAGCCTCCAGGTGGCAGCAGTAACCTGTGGGATTTGGTGTCAGTAATTAACGGCCAGGACGACTCTCTGCTACCAGCCAGCTATAGCAAGGGAGTGATGCACATGAAACACCTGCTCAAGTTTAAGACGGTGAGAAGTTCTTATTTGCTAACTGTTCACTGTTAGAGGTTACAAGGTTTGTTTATTGTTATTCTACATGGATAGCCTTTATGGTCATTGTATATGCATACAACAAGATTAAAATAGCTAGTGTGGTGCTACATAAAACACAGGACATCGAATATGTACATAGATCATAGAACATATGATTTATGATATATGTACATAGATGACTGAGCGTCAGCAAATGTAATTATGGTGTTGGACGAGTAAGCTGGGGTGCACCGATGTGAAGTGTGATAAAGGAGGTGATCAAAGGGGCAATGTATTCTCTCTGCGGAGAATTTGCACATGGATCAAGACTTTGAAGTAAGGCAGGGCGGGCCGGGATGGCAAGAAGTTTAATCTTAGTAAGGGTTGAGCTGAAGGTGGTGTTCTGTCATACATGTAGAGATAACAGCAAGACAAGTGGAGATACAAGCTGAGACAGTGTGGTCATTCGGTGCGAAGGACAGGAAGAGCTGGGTGTCATCAGCATAACAGAGGTATGAGAAGCCATGATTATGGATTGCTGCGCCAAGTGAAGTGGGGTAAATTGAAAAGGGGAGGGGGCCAAGCACTGATACTGATGAGGTACTCCAGTGGAAAGATTTTAAAGTTTGGACACTTCTCCCTTCCAAGATACTTTAAAAGATCTCTCTGAGAGGTCGGACTTGAACCAGTGGAGGGCAGACCAAGATCCCAAGCTCAGTGAGTGTAGAGAGGAGGATTTGGTGATTACCCGTGTCAAAGGCTGCAGACAGGTCCAGCAGCAAGAGAACTGATGATTGATTGTTAAGTGATTCTGCTTGAAGCCAGACTGATTTGGATCGTGCAGGTTGTTCTCAGAAAGGGACCTGGACACTTAGTTGAAGACTGTGCGCTCCGGTATTTTTGATTGGAATGGAAGTAGTGAAACACGTCTGTAGTTTTCTACCTGAGACGGGTCCAGAGTTGTTTTTAAGCAGTGGAGTGACCCGTGCTTGCTTGAAGGAAATGGGAAACACGCTGGTTGTAAGTGAAGAGTTGATAATGTGTGTGGCTGCAGGAGTTACTGCTGGAGAAATGGTTTGTAGAAGGTTAGATGGTATCGGGTCCAGTGGGCATGTGGTTGGTCTGGAATCCAGTAGGACATTAGATACTTCCTTCTTAGGCAGTGGGAGAAAAGAGGTAAGTGCAGTCCTGTCAGGTGGTGGCAGCAGTTGTAGTTGGTCAGGCCCAAAGAAGTTGTTATTGATGGTAGAAACATTATCAGTGAAGGAGGAGGCAAACATCTCAGGTGTTAGCAGAGTAGGCAAGAAGGGACGGTGGATGTAGGAGTGAGTTGTAAGCAGAAAACAGTTTCCGAGGGTCGTTGGCCCTGCAGTTCTGATAGTTGGTGGTCTTTGCTGATTTTAGGCTAAAAGTGAAAGCAGATAGGAGGTTTTGATAGCTGCTGATGCATCCCTGATTTGCGCCATTTCATCTCTCTGCTCTGAGCCCTGCCCTTTGTCCTCTGATGACTTCAGTGAGGGGGGCAGGGGTTTGCGAGCAGGCTTGAATCTCAGAGGGCAGAGGTTGTTGAGAGTATGCTAGAAAGGAACAGAGAGTGTCTGTGGCCTTGTTAACAAAGAGTGATGAGAAATCTTTAAGAGAAGGCATGGAGGCCAAGACCTCCTTGGAGAGCTGGGCTGGTGTCAGGGACTGCAGGTTTTGGGCGAAAGGAGACTGTTTGTCTTGGTTTGTTCCTTTCATTAGAGGCTACCTCAGGGGGCTAAGGGTCCCCTAACAGAAATGCCAGGGCAGCATGTCTATCGGAATAAAGGGACTGAGCCTAGAGTATAGCAGGCTGGAAATCAATGGCTCATGAGTACATGCCAACGCTATCTACACACTAAGCTTCCTTCCATTTCATTTGTTTTATTTTCTTTTAGTCTGAAGCCCAGGAGCTCACTATAGTCAAGATGTCTAAATTTGGAGGAGGTATTGGAGCTCCCAGTAAAGAGGAGAGGCTTAAAGAAGCAGCAGACATCCATCTGAGACTGGGACAGATGCAGCGATACTGTGAATTAATGGTGGAGCTGGGACAGGTATGGAAAACTGATCCTTTTGTGACCATTATTTAACATCTTTTTTTTTTATCATTGCCTGAATTCTCCTTATTTTATCTGTTTTGTTTTTTTTACTTTACCTCAGAAAATATTCCCTTTTTCTCATACATTTTCTTTCTTTTTTTTTTTCTTTAAGTTTATACCACATCAATTGCAAATACATTTTTGTTGTTCTGAATACAAAAGCCAAGTAAAGTTTGCCAGCTGTTGTCAAAACACTTGTTACGAAGCTCAAAGGCCTGCAAGTAGAAACTAGGTGAGAGAAGTCAGAAGAAATTATCGGCTTATAGACCCAGACATAAGGAACCTCTGACAGAGTGAAGTGGAGCTGCATGCTTAAGCTGCAGAGCCAAAATCAAGGCATAGAGGTCTTGAGAGTGACATTTGGGCAGCATCAGAGATGTTCTGACAAACCTTTCTGTTCATAGCTTGAGGTATATTTGATCGCTGCCAGTGTAATTATTCTATTTTCATTGTCAGAAAAAAACAATATTCATATTGCCACCGTAACTTAAGCTAATGGAGTTTGAGCACTGTCATCTCTTTCTTAGTGGGAGAAAGCTTTATCCGTGGCACCTGGAGTCTCCATGAGGTACTGGAAGAAACTCATGCAGAGGTAAACCATGTACCAAGTTTTTTTTTTTATATTTAAAGTTTAAAACAACCATTTGTCAACTGTAATTGACATATAGAAGGTACAGAGTAATTGTGAATATTATTAAGAACATCAGTGCAAAATGAATAAACAGTTTCAGATGAAACCACGGAAAAAAATTAAATAAATAAATATATGCCTAAACCCGTATTATCTAAAACGGCTGATAAATGCACTTATGGCCATAAAAGTATATAATAAGTATATAAGTAATACATATATAATTTCATCTATCGTTATCTGTTGTAAGTCATGTTTCAAATGACAGAGAAATAAAACTTGTGTCATGCCATTTAATGACAACAGACAGCCTGCACTCCAAATATGGCTGCAGTGGGGACCAATGTGTGTGGTACATTTTGTATGAATAACCCATTGCCCCTGCTCTTAGTATTAGGGTGGAGCAGATTAGGAACTGGCAGTACTTAAAGATTAGGAACTGGCAGTACTTAAAATCAATGTAAAAAAAACACAAAACATAAGGTACTAGTGCAGAGTCAAAGACTCAAGCATTCCACATGACCGGCTCAGAGGAGTTTGTTAAGCATACAATGAAATTGTTGATACTATGTTACATATCACAGCTGGATTTGAAGAATTATACATTTTGAAATATTGTGATTATGAGCCTTTGTGTGTTGTATATTGTTTATGTTATTTGTTTATATTATTTTAATATGCCCATGTCACAGGAGAGCTGACCAGCTGATGGCCGAAGATAATGATGATGCTATCCCATACTGCATTGCTACTGGAGACTTAAAAAAACTTGTAACTTTCTTTACTGGCAGAGGACAACTCATAGAAGCCTTAATAATAGCGCAGGTACAGAAAGGGAGGGGAAAAGACACTGAAGTAGTCACAGGATGACAGTAGTTTATTTTGGGCTTGATGAATGCTTGAAAAATGGTTAGAGATGGATACATAAAAAGAAGGGGATGGAAAAATAAGTAATGGGAGACATATAGAGAAGTGAAGAAATACTTTTACAGTGATGTTGCTGATTGTTAGAAGAAGTTAGAAGTATTGATTAATTATAAAAGAAAATTCTGATAATGTTTGAAGAATAAATACTAATGATATCCTATATCTTTAGGGAGCATGTGAAGGGAACATTCATACACCTCAAAGCTCCGCAGTTAACCAAATGACTAATGATGTGGATAACAGACAACAATACCAGAGGTAAGGCAAACACGTTGTTTCCCTACTGAACTTGAATCTGACATTTGAATTTAATGGGCACTACAGTTCTGATTACAGATAAATTTGGACTGAAGCTGTTGTTAGCTAAGGTTCTGTGTTGATATTTAGAGTCTTTAGTGTATGGCAAAAACCACAGGATTAATTTTCTCTCAACCAAACAACACCCACTGGATACACTTACCTGGACAAACCACGCACAGCTGGATGTGGTGGCGTAACTGCATTTTATCAGAAACATATTAAAACTAGCCTGATCACCATCCCCAACCCATCCTATTTTGAACATCTAACTTTCAAACTCTCTGGTACTCAGCCCCTGGTCATTGCAATAATCTATCTCCCTCCAAAACCAAACCCTGCTTTTCTCTCAGACCTAACTGAATTCCTCATCCAGCTGTGCTCCATCTCACCCTCCGTTTCTACTCCTGGGTGACTTTAACATCCACATTGACTCCACAGACTGCAAAATAGCCACAGACTTTTTAAACATGCTCAAATGCTTCAATCTCACACAACACATTAACTTCCCAACCCATAACCGTGGCCACATCCTCGACCTATACCAGACCTATCACTGGAATCACCATGAATCACCTCTCTGGCACTGACCTCACCATCTCTGATCACCTAGCAATCATCATGGACATTAACATTCCTATTCCAGAACCAAAACACACACGCAACATCACCTTCTGCAATATTAAGCCCATCTGAAAATCCCGGAAACATCAACTGGAACGGCTCTACAAAAAACTGGACATACAGTCCACACAATGGCATACAAGGGCTATCTACATAAATACAAAGATGCTCTTAACACTGCACCTACTACCCACTACTCTGGCCACATCCACTCTGGTTCTCATTTTTTTCAAGCCAAAATCGACAATATCTACACTCAACTGGCCACTTCCTGACCCACCCCCTCTGACCCTCAATTCTCCACACCCCCTCTCACCAGTCATTCTCCCAGTTCTCCCTGATCACCTCCTCTGACCTTGAGAAGTTACTGTCTGGTATGAAGGTGGCCACCTGCATCTTGGACCCCATCCCCTCCCCATTAGTCAGAGCCGGTCTCCCTGCCGTCTGCCCACTCATCCCCTCTCTCATTAATTCCTCTCCTTCAACTGGCTCAGTCCCTCCGGCACTCCAACTTGCCTCCGTTACACCCATCCTCAAACTGCCTGGTCTGGACCCTGACATCTCCAACACCACCGACCCATCTCCAATCTCCCCTTTCTGTCCAAAATCCTGGAACGCACTGTGGCCTCCCAACTTAAAACCCATCTGGACTCCGGCTTCAGATCCCTACATAGCACAGAGACTGCCCTAATCAAAGTCATCAATTACCTCCTCTCCTCTGATGCCCAATCCCTCAATATACTCATTCTACCTGACCTCAGTGCCGCCTTTGATATTATCAATCACTCCATCCTCCTCACATGCCTTGAGTCCTCCCTCTGCATCACTGGCACTGCCCTCTCCTGGTTCAAATCTTATCTCTCTGACAGTCACCAATTCATCAGCATCAGTAAGGTCAATTCCAACGCAGCTCCGGTTTCTCAAGGTGTCCCCCAAGGTTCGGTGATTGGACCCCTCCTCTTCATTCTCTACATGCTTCCCCTTGGTCATATTATATGCCACCATGGACTCCACTTCTACTCGAATGCCGAAGACACCCAGCTCTACATATCCACCAAGTCCATTACTGCTCCCACCCACTCCACCCTCACAAGCTGCCTAACGGGCATAGACCTAGATGCATGCTAACTTCCTCAAATTAAACAGTGACAAATCGGAAATCCTCGTTGTCGGCCCCAAATCCCTCCATAAATCCAGCCACAACTTTTCCCTTTCCATTAACGGCTCCACTGTTCCTGCCTCCACACACGTCCGTAACCTCAGTGTCATCTTCGGTCAAACCCTTTCATTTGAACGCCATGTCAATTACATTACGAAAACAAACCCGCCTTCTTTCACCTCAAGAACATCGCCTGTCTTCGCTCCAACCTCTCCTTCACAGCTACTGAAACCCTCATCCACGCCTTCATCACCTCACGACTGGACTACTTCAATAGCATTCTGTACGGCACATCTTCCAAATCCTAAACTACATAAACTACAGTACATCCAAAACTCTGTGGCACGTCTGCTCACCCACTCCCATACCAGAGATTACCTTACCCCAGTCCTCCGAAACCTCCACTGGCTCCCCGTTCAACAGAGAATCCTGTTCAAAATTCTCCTCATCGCCTACAAAGCCCTCCATAATCTGGCCCCCTCCTACCTCACAGACCTCCTACACAGACACACCCTGACCCGCAACCTCAGATCTGCCGATGCCAACCTCCTCACCCCTCTCAACCGTTCCAAGCACCGGACCTGGGGGGACTGGGCCTTCTCCATTGCTGCCCCCTCCCTGTGGGACTCACTACCCCAACTCATCAGAGACTCTCCCTCGCTCCCATCTTTCAAAGCTGCCCTCAAGACCCATCTTTTTAAACCTGCTTTTAACCTGTAATCGGATTTGATTTTAATTAAATTGTTCTCAATGTTATTGATTTTTTTAAAAATATCTGTCCTTAATTGTTGCTGATTTTGATTGTTTACTTGTTTTTAATGTAAAGTGTCTTTGAGTGTCTTTTAAAGCACTATACAAATAAAATGTATTATTATTATTATCATTATTATTAGTAGTAGTGTCTATGTCAAAGGTAGACACTTGGCACTACACCTAGTATGAAAACACACTGGGACTTTGTTAGTGATAATGCAATGGTTAGTAAGACAACACTGTAAAGAATTTAGAGGAAATACTTGGCAAAAAAGTTGGCAATAAAGTATTGTAAAATTGCCTTTAATTACTGTAAAAAATTACAGTATATTAAAGGGTACTGTTTACAGGTTTTTGTTGTATAAATTACAATTAAGCGTAATCTATTTCACAGCATTATCTTGTATTCTATTCAAATTACAGAAGTTACCTGGCAACTAAAGTTGCCAGTAATTAGCTGTTAATACTTCACAACGCAGTAAGTGGTTGTCGAGTATTTTTACAGTCAATTTGTTTTTTACATGAGCAACATTGAAAATTATTGAAAAGTATTTTGAATGAGACCAGTTGTGCTGTTAATCCAAAATGCATCAAACTGTATTCAATTATCTTTACCTTTAAATGTAGTTTAGTTTAGTTTATTTAAAAGGCATATAGAACATATGATTACACATGGTTAAAAATGCCAGAATTAGCCAGAAGGCTAGTTTTCATCTGTAGTCCCCTGGCCATGATGTGAAAAAGCCAGTAAAATTACAATTTTAAAAAAGAAGAAAAGAAAAGTAAAAGAAAAAAAAACAGACAATACATGTACAATATGGTACAAAATATATATGCAAACACTTACTATACAATTAAGCAGAAATAGAACATCACAACATAACCGTTTATCATAACATCAAAACATCACAACAGGCTTATCTTTTAGTGTTGGCAGCTGTAGGTGTTCATAAGTCACATTTTCAATTTTTTTTGTGAAGGCCTTGTATGTTATAAGCAGTTTAATCTCCTCAGGTACTGAGTTCCACACACTTGCACTCCTTACTGACCAGGCCGGCTGTCACCAGTCACCTCTGACAGAGCCTTGAGTGACATGCTCAAGGCTGTTTCTTTGGCTGATGAACTCTGCCAGTCTGCAAATGTGTGAAGACTGTCCCAATTTAAAATACTGTATTTTTTTAAAAGTGCACAGTGATGATAGTGCCTAGGTGTTTTATCCATAACTTTAATTGCTTCTTTGTACAAGATTTCCAATGCTTTTTTTTTTTTTAAACTCTGACCAGTCTGGGACCAGATGGTTAGGCAATAGTGAAGTGGCTGAAAATTATCGAATGCAAATACATTTTTGCGGCTTCAGTTGACATTTCATTTCGAATTGCACGAAAATTTGCGAGATTAAACTCAATTATTTTACACAATTTGCCAATATGGGCTTTAAAGGAAAGCTTTGAATCTATTATTATCCCAAGATATTTATATTGGCTGACAATTTGTATTCTTTCTCCATTAACATGTATGTCGTGTCAGATGATACTCTATTTGTTTTAGTGCAGCACTCCTGCAACCAAGTTTTAACACAGGACATTGTTTTAATGAGTTTAGCGGCAACAGTGTCTTTGGTGTGACCATGAACAAAGAAAACCGTGTCGTCTGCATACATTAAGCATTCAAAACAGTGGGCAAATCATTTATATAAAGACTAAATAAAAGGGGGCCTAATATTGACCCCTGAGGGACTCAGTGCCAGAGAGGTGATTCATGGTGATTCCAGTGATAAACTAGAGAGTCAGATCTGCAGTTGTTAACTGATACAGATTGTGTTCGATCATGCAGATATGATTCAATCCAGCTCATAGCGTTTTGAGAGAAGTTACATTTTGAGAGCTTGGTAAGAAGAACAGAATGATTTACTGTATCAAATGCTTTCCTGAGGTCCAAAAACACTGCCCCTACAACTCCACCCTTATCGAGAAAGAATTTTATGTTCTCAATAAAGAGGCATGTAGCCATTTCAGTGGAATGTTTGGATCTGAAACCAAACTGCATGGCGTGGAGAGACGGGGAGCTGCTGTTTGAGTGATGGACAATCTGCTGTGCCACCCATTTTTCTGAGATTTTGGAAATGGCCAGAAGAATGCTTATTGGCCAGTAGTTATGCAGAGAAGTTGAGTCACCGGATTTAAAGACGGGTAACAATAGCAGATTTCCAGGCCTTTGGAAAGTGACCCGATGAAATTGAAAGATTAATGATTGAGGCAATAGGAGTGGCGAGAGCTGAACCTAGATCTTTGAGCATGTTCGGGTCCATTCCAGAAACATCCATTGCTTTAGATGGTTTGAGTGATCGAATTAAATCGATAACTTTAGTCTCAGTAATATTTGTAATGGTAAAGGACTGCGTTGCAGACAATGCAGGGTATTCCCTCATTTGTTTTACTGTAAACGTATCAGAAATATCTGACACAGACTCAATGAAGTAGTTGTTGAAAGCATCAGCCATCACTTGAGGTTCTGTCAAGATATTTCCATTTAATTGACTTTTGTTAGTTTTTTTTTGTTTTTGGGAATCACCCAATAGTTTTTTTTATATAATTCCAGGTTATTTTAGAATTCCCCCTCGCACTATTCAAGGCAGTTATGAAAAAGTCAGCTTTGGATTTTCTTATTTCTTTCACAACCCTATTTCTCAACTAAATAAATTGGTGTCTGTTGTGTCCTAATTTGATTGACAACTTCAAAGAGTGATCTCGTTCTTTCATGAGTTTCAGAATAAATGTAGTTAGCCAGGGAAGGACATTCTTTCTAGCTTTTACTTTAATTATCCGTGTAAATTGTATAACAATTTGTTGTATTTTGTTGGCTTTATTAGAACAATCCATATATACATTTTTGCCAGTGAGCAATTCATCCCAATGTACTTCTTTGATTGAATCTTGGAAGTTTTCTTGTTCCTGTTTTGGTATCCTATAGAGTTCAGTAGTGGCCAAGGGTTTGAAGCGCTTTTTATTTCATTTTCTTGTGACCATTATAAGATTGTGATCAGACATTCCTGTGAGCATATTGTATGACTTCAAGATCCTTTCTGGCCTATTAGTAAAATTTTAATCAATCTGGCTGCTGGTGGAGTTATTAATTATTATAGGGCCATTAATTACCTGAGTCATATCCATATCATCCATAACCTTTTTCAATTTTTTCCTAACTTTGTTAACTTCCTAATTAACATTTATGTCACCCGTTATTATCACCTCTTTTGCAAGTGTCCTTGGCATAAATAATAACACCTCCTCCCTTAGAACCCTGTCTGCCTTTTCTGAAAATTTTATAACCAGGTACAGATAGTATTGCTGAAGGCGAAGATTCACGAAGCCATGTCTCAGATAGGCAAAGGAAGTCAATATTAGAGTCAGGATAGGATCAGTTAGGATCAGGTGAATGTGACCATTTATGTTTCGGCCCAACATCGCTGACACAACCTTTAAAATTGTTAGGGCCCGAGCACCAACGGTGCAAGGACCTATTGTAATCGTAGTGTTTATTAGGGCCCGAGCACCAGGACCTATTGAAATTGAAGGAATTATTATTCTCCCCAATGAATCGCTAATTTGGAGGCCTTATCATATTCAAAAACTCACCAAACTTTGCACATGCATCAGTGTCCGGTGAAATTTACGTATTTTAATATTCTCAAAAATGGGTGTGACAAAATGGCTCCACAGCACCCCCTAGAACATGAAAATGGAGCGGCACCCTATGGGGAACATTCACGTAAACAAACGAAATTTGGTACACATATGTATCATGGGGAGACGCACCAAAAAGCCTCCTGGAGCCATACCCAAAACCCAACAGGAAGTCGGCCATCTTGCCTTGAACATGGCGTTTTAGGCCATTTTTCGCCATCATCTTAAGTTATTAAAAGCTTTTATGGTCGTCGCAATATGTGGGCGTGGTATGGCGGCGAAATATCGCAAAATATGGCGTGTTGTGATAAAAAAAGATATTGTTATATCTCTGCCATACTTTGTGGGCTATTGTCCAAACTTCTCATGCTTCATTGGACTCCAGTCCTGAACAGGGCTGGGTAGCAATATTTCATAAAGCCCCGCCCCTTATGCTTAAACCACTCCCCCTTTCATAAAATGACCACGATGCATACTTTAACGCACTGCTCCTACAGATTCAATCCAATTGACTTCAGCCTTGGTCATTACCATCATAAGGCCTTTGGGATCAACAGTTATTAAAAGCTTTACGGACCATCACACTATGTGGTCGTGACATGGCGGCGAAATATGGTGTGATTTGTACACACGAGACCTTATAACTTGACCATACATTATCCGATCTGCCTCAAACTTGTCATGCTTGATCAGGGTCCAGCCCTGAACACATTAACAAAACAATATTTCATAAAGACCCTTATGCTTTAACTGGGACTCAGCAGAGAGACCCTGTTTAAGGACTGATTGATTACCCCGCCCCTTTTCATTACCCACGCCCCTTTTATATAACTAGTGACCCGTAAGTGGT
>CAFUXE010000107.1:85821-98916 GCA_903364295.1 Serranus cabrilla | reverse complement strand
AGTAGCCGGCTGCACGTGAGTGAACGGTCGGCGCTAATGGAAAGCTCCGACTTTACTCACTTAAAGCTTATTGTTGAGGAATTATTCACCAATTTGTTATATGGCAGTCAACATAGGGCATTTTTGCACCAATGTGACTATGCATTTGTTAAAGAATATTAAACATTATCACACAGTGTATTGCAACACCATCTTTGGAGAAATAGTCCCACAATTTACTGCCCATTCTCTGTTGCTTTTCTATTATCTGTAAGTGATACTGAACTAACTTTGCGGTGATGACACCATTTGTAGCCTAATGTGAAAACCTTAAGAAATCTTAAGGAGCAAGCAACCCTGAGTTTCACCTCTCAGGCTCAACTCTGGATACCCTACCCTCTAATGTGTGGAGGTTATTGGGGTCCATTACCATGGTACGGAAAAAAAAACACATCTTCTGCATTGTTGATTTCTTATTTCCATTTACAGTTGATGTTCTTCATCAGGCACATAAATGGCCGGGCTCTTTGTAGTACAGTACGTTTCAATCAATCAAACTGCATGTAGTGCATCAATCAATCAATTACAAAGCATCTGCCATTGTTTTTGTTAGACTTCCATTAATCAATCAGTGTAAAAAAAAAAAGCCATAAAACTGCAATTTAAACAGCTGTTCAAATCGTAGTTTTATATAGGACCAAATGTATCACTGTGTCTTTAGAACCTTTAATTTGCGATATCTTTGTAAAATTGAAAAATAGAAATTTTAAATACTTTTTAGTAATTTGCATATTTTTAAAATTCACTGCAAAAATGAATGCATTACTTAGACAGCACAATAGAATACAATCATTTCATCACTACATGTTCTTAAATCCAAAGAAATGAATGTATGTCAAAACAGGAAAGTGTTTTCACTTTACCTGATTGTGTGCCTATATTTTGTTGTGACCCCTTTATCATACCATCAGTTGTCCTTCTTCATTGTTAATCATTTAGTATAAAAGTATAAACAGCCAAGTATTGTTATTGGTTAGTGATGGGATTGTTGTCTACAACAGTGATTCTCAACTGGTGGGTCGGGACCCAAAAGTGGGTCGCGGACCCGTTTTCAGTGGGTCGTGGGCCTTTACCTGGGCAAAAAAATCCTGTGGTTTTATTTTGAAGGGGATTTTTTTATGCCGTCTATTCACTCTGTTTGTTTTCATGTCTCTTTTAGTAATTTTGTGTCTTTTTTTTAGGGTTTTTTTTCTGTCATTTAACATCTTTTTCTGATAATTTTGAGTCTTTTTTTTTAAATCTTGTGCCTTTTTTTGGAAAACGTGTCTTTTTTTGTCATTTTGTGTCATTTTTTGGTAATGTGTCTTTTTTTAGGAATTTCTTCACCTTTTGGGGTAATTTTTGGAAATCTTGCGCCTTTTTGGTCATTTTGTGTCACAGTTTGTTTTCATCTGCTAACTGAGCATTGCATGAAAGCTGTTGAGTCTGTTAAAATAAGATATGTTGTGTTATCTAAGATGCAGCTATTTTAGTGTAATAGGGAACATTTTTCTCTCAATCTGCTCCATCTTTTCATTAAATACATTTTAGAAGTTGAACATTTTCCTCGTTTTGGGTCTCGTCTTGTCATGACGGGGTGATGGTGGGTCCCAAAGCCAGACCAGTTGAGAACCGCTGGTCTACAAGACTGCTTTGTTCTCATATGAGTTAGCTGTTTTTAATCAGTCTGTCCTCTCAGTCTGCAGAGCGTGAGGAGGAGGGGGATCTGCTTATCGTCAAGGTGGAGGGAAGGATGGAAACTGACCGCGTCAACCAGGAGCCGGCAGTAGACGCCTGCACCAGCAGCAGAGGAGACGCCTGTACCACCGTGTCACTGCCCACTGCCTTGACAGACGCCAGACACTGCAGCGAAATGGAGGTCAGTGGATCTGACATCCTCACCTTTGTTGTCGGAAAGACAGCTGAAATTGACAGCAGCTGCACTAGTGACACTGCACACAGTTCCCAGCTGGAGCTTACAGGAAGTGATGTCAGAACAGGGGACAGTGAGCTGCTGAACTCAAACGCTGGCGTGACGCCGAGTGGGGACGCCGTGCCCGCTTCGTGTGATGATGTAATGGACGGCAGGAAAGATAATGAGGCTGAGGTGATAGTCATTGATGGAGAGGGAGAGGAGTGTAAGTGGACATATGTAGACCAGACAAAGGGAGAAGCTGGCAGAGGGAGAGACAGACATGAAAAAATCATATTACCCATGAGCCAGAGTGCTGGGCTGGGATCAGCAGGACACGGGGCGATGCAGGTAAAGTCTGCTTTGCAGGCTTGGTCTGTTCTTCCTCATGCTGAAACTCCGAGAACATTAAGTGGTGGAACTATCTCCAGTTTTAGCTCGTCAGTGGCTCTGCGCCACCCTTCAAGTTACCACAACCACAGCCACCACAAGCCTCTCTCCAGCAGCTTTCACCTGGCTTTCTACCAAGCCTTCACCATGGAGCGGCCGTACGGCTGCACCAGCTGCACAAAGCGCTTTTTTCAGGAGTCCGACCTGCACAAGCACATGGCCAGGCACACCAGGGAGAAGCCCTTCACCTGCCAGCTTTGTGGAAAAAGCTTTGTGTGCCAGAGCCAGCTGGACATCCATCACAATGTTCACACTGGAGAGAGGCCGTTCAGTTGCTCCATCTGCAACCGCCGCTTCTCCCATCCCAGCAACCTCAAGAGGCACCAGAAGATCCAGCATTGAACAAGAAGACCAGACTTTCCGCGACACTGTTGACCCAAAGTTTTACAAGTCAGGGTTAAGGTCAAGACGTTTTACACAATGCCAACAGACTCACTTTTTTAACTCTGATGATTATTTTTAAAGCTCCGATTTTTAATATAAATAGAAAGGGAAGGAAGAAATGCAGAGCAGACTAGAAAATGCAGCACATCTATTCTTTGATCGTGTGAATGCTTCTCTACTTTGTTTCATCATCCAAGCATTCAGTTAAAAAAAATCACTGGAAAACTACATGATAGGAAATGACAGAATGTAATTACATTGATTGGTTATTGCAGCAACAAAAACAGGAGTTTTACAAATGGAGTCTGACATGAAAATCTTAAGGTGTATAAAACAACCGATCAGTACAATATGAAAGTGGCTTCAAGATTTACTTCACTTACCAGCCAGAAGACCTCAATGCTGATCTATTGAGTGGCTGCTAGATTTTTGGAATCCTAAACGTTTTTTTGAAAAGTATGTTCTGTATTTAATTGAGTAGGTCAGATGTGATCTACCAGTCATTACATTTTTGTTTTTTTATACGTTTTTCCACAGTTAAGTCTGCAAGTCACTTTTATGAAAAATTCACGACAGAACCTTAAAAGCATCACTCCGCATCATCTCCATGGACAAGGAAAATAAATAACTGCCCATGAAACACTGTGAATTAGTTCATTTTTAGTTTGATAAGGATCTCCTTCTCATGGCATATCTGTAAAAATGATAATTTTCACCTTGCATTATTTCCAACTTTTGTTTATGACAACTGAGTCCATGAATTTGTGATTATCCAGTAAACACTTAATATACAACATGAGCAAATCGAAATCAAACAACATCCATAGCCTGGACATTGAAGGATATTTGAGATTGATGTTAGAAGATAGGGCCACACGGTGGTGTAGTGGTTAGCACTCTTGCCTCACAGCAAGAGGATTGTGGGTTCGATCCCCGTGGCCCTTCTGTGTGGAGTTTGCATGTTCTCCCGTGTGTGCGTGGGTTCTCTCCGGGTACTCCGGCTTCCTACCACAGTCCAAAAACATGCAGCTTAGGTTTAATTTGTGACTCTAAATTGCCCGTAGGTGTGAGTGAGAGTGTGAATGGTTGTCTGTCTCTATGTGTCAGCCCTGTGACAGACTGGCGTCCTGTCCAGGGTGTACCCCGCCTCTCGCCCAATGCAGCTGGGATCGGCTCCAGCCCCCGTAACCCGGGTTGACCCGGATAAGCAGATGTAGAAGATGAATGAATGAATGTTAGAAGAGAAAAATCCCCCAATAACACATATGGTGGCCAATAAGGTGAATTTTTGAGCTGGAATGAAAATAGACCTCATGAATGAATGAATAACTTAGATTACTTTTATTAATCCCACAATGGGGAAATGATGGGAAATGGGAAACTATCAGTACTGTACTGTTTAGTCACATTTTTATATTGGCAAATATAGGAAGATACCAATTGTTATGTATATATGGTGTAAGTATATATATATACACACATGGGGCTGCAAAAGTAGGTATACATTAATGGAAAACTAAACGTCTGCACAAAATGTACTTTATCAATTATTCAAAAATATCAAGAATAAAGTTCCCTTGAATGTTCAAATTGTTTGTCCCCGGCATTCACACATCCTAGCAACACTTCACCACTATTATAATACTTACTTATAATACTGGAATAATCCTTACTATATAGCTACCATGCAGCCATCTATATATGTATGTAGGTATATATATATATTGCATTTGACATGCTAAGTATTGCAACATACTAAATCTTATTCTGGCATACTAGGAAGTAAGGTGCTGGGTATTGGAATGCACGGGATGTAACTTTACACAGAAGTCCACACAGGTCTGTGTTTCCTGGTTTAGGAGTCGTGGTTCAGTGTGAGTTCAGCGCAGCAAAAGAACAAAGAAAAAAAACAAACAATCACACAATGACCTGTGTCTTTCTGTACTCTTTCTATAAATATACAGCATTTTCTTTTCACTTGGAAAAAGAAGGAATTGAAAACAGTTATTTTGAATTTTAACAAGTGCTTCAGAGCATGAAGAATTATGGAACTAGGGGTTTGTCTTCTTGTTCATAAATTTCTTTTTTCCATCCAATTAATAAAGATTTGAATGAGTAATTTTCTGATAATTTCATCATGTTTTGTTTTCTAATAAGAACCCGTGTTTATCATTTATTCTATATTAACCAGGTGTGATTGCTGCTGTGATACTTTCTACTTCTTGGATACTGCATGTGAACAGTTGTAGCCTGCTCTCACTGTATTCTGCAGTAAACTTTTTTAAATACCTAGATGAAGTTTATCGCAGCAGCACAAAAGGGTCATTGAACTAAGTGTATTTTTACACTTTCTACCTTCTTTCCCTGAAATTTATCAAATAAATCAAAACCACATAAACTTGGTTCCATAAGTGTTGTTCTGTCTTCATCAAACATAAACCGGCTTATTTCCTTAAACAAACTGCTAAGTCCAAAGTCATATGGGCGCAAAGCATCATGGGAAATTTAGTTTTTCTACATTTTAACAACTTAAACTTTAAGTATTTTACTCCCTTTTAATTTCGGTACAAGATCAATTATATACATCTTATCAAATAAATTATAAGTAAATCAAAGTGTATTGTTAATGTAACACATCAACCCAATGGCTCTTATTTGAAATAATGCGTATGACTGTGGTGGGCCTTGTGGGTTCTTAATGTCCGCTAAATGCCTGCCTCCTCTTTCCAGGGCCAGAGATGTCTGAAAAACAGAAGTGGTCAGCGCAAGGAGGACAACATATATGAATTAAAAGGTATCTGTCTGTTTTTCTGACACATCATGTCCTTTTGGTTGGAATACTATCCAGTCATTTCAATCAATCTTCATACAATAGCTCTCCAAACAGTAGTGACTTGGTCAGTGACTGACCGAACTGACAGAAGGGAGGAAAAACAAAATGTTTTCCTTTGGACAATAAATCCCAGTGCATTGTTTAGGACTTAAGTCAGAGGGGTTTTTTTCTTTATTGACCTCCTTGATTTTATGACTTCCTGTCTGTTCCTACTGAAGACGACTCCTCACAGATATATAGCTTCTGTTTAAAACAATAAGGCTCAGTCATTTCCTAAAACGGCTTGTCTCTGTAGTTTCCATCAAACAAGCCGTTACAATGAGAGTATTTGTAGTTAATATTTAGTTCTCTAGTGAGTATTTAGATTAGCAGGACGCTGTATTTGGGATTGAGTCAAAATACTCTGTGTGCACTCATGATAATAATAGTGCATGTCACCCAGTGCAACAGTCTCTCACTGAGGTTTTAATCCATTTTTGGACAAACAATGGAACTGTGGTGTAGAGCAGTGATTCTCAACTGGTGGGTCGGGACCCAAAAGTGGGTCGCGGACCCGTTTTCAGTGGGTCGTGGGCCTTTGCCTGGGCAAAAAAATCCTGTGGTTTTATTTGAAGGGGATTTTTTTTATGCCGTCTATTCACTCTGTTTGTTTTCATGTCTCGTTTAGTAATTTTGTGTCTTTTTTTTTTTTAGGGTTTTTGTGCCTTTTTCTGTCATTTAACATCTTTTTCTGATAATTTTGAGTCTTTTTTGGAAATCTTGTGCCTTTTTTGGTAATTTTGTGTCTTTTTTTTTTGTAATTTTGTGTCATTTTTTGGTAATCTTGTGTCTTTTTTTTAGGAATTTCTTCACCTTTTGGGGTCATTTTTGGAAATCTTGTGCCTTTTTGGTAATTTTGTGTCAGTTTGTTTTCATCTGCTAACTGTGCATTGCATGAAAGCTGTTGAGTCTGTTAAAATAAGATATGTTGTGTTATCTAAGATGCACATTCTGTTTATTAATTAAAATGCAGCTATTTTAGTGTAATAGGGAACATTTTCCTCTCAATCTGCTCCATCTTTTCATTAAATACATTTTAGAAGTTGAACATTTTCCTCGTTTTGGGTCTCGTCTTGTCATGACGGGGTGATGGTTGGTCCCAAAGCCAGACCAGTTGAGAACCGCTGGTGTAGAGTAACTACATTTACTCAATAACAGTATTTAAGTACAATTATGGCATATTTGTACTTTAAGTAATTCCATTATATATATGTTGGAGGCAAATATTGTACCTTTCCAGTTTATTCGCCAAAAGGAGTGATTTGTACACAAATTATAAAACTGAGAGAAATAAACGTAGACTGGTCAACTGATACAAAGTAGCCTTACATTAACTCGTTAACTCGCTTAAATCTACAACTAAAGTAGAAACATTTAAGAATACCTTCTGGGTGGCCTACAGGTGGAGGAGTGGGATGAGTAGTGTCTCCATGAACAGCTATTGGGAACCAAACTCAAGGACCAGAGAAAGTGGAGCAACATCGTTGCCACGCTTACACATCGCATTGGGCGAGAGGCGGGATAAATCCTGGAAAGGTCACCAGACTATCAGAGCTAGAGTTACCAATTAAACCTAAGCTGCATGTTTTTGGACTGTGGAAGGAAACTGGAGGACATGGAGAGAACCCACGCTGACACGGGGAGAACATCGTGTGTTTCCTGATTTTCCAGATTGATTTCTTACTGTACATTAATCTGTTAGTTCCACTTGGATGAAAATCCGCTTGCAAAGACTTGAACAACACTCTTCATGCTGAAGGTCGTGATCTCCATTAACATTTTTTAAATGTCATAATTTGGTCATACAGTTGTAACCAATAACTGCTTTAAAAATGACCCAGGGTTTCTGACTCATCTGACCTAAAGCATTGCTGGAAATTAATGTGCCAAATTAAATGTCATTCATTCATTCATTTTCTGTAACCGCTTATCCGAACCCGGGCCGCAGGGGGGCTGGAGCCGATCCCTGCTGCATTGGGTGAAAGGCAGGGTACACGGAGTCAGCCACATTTCTTAGGACTTTTTTTCTTTCACCAAATTTTTTGAAAATTAGGCCCCACAGCCATGTCCACACTAACCCGGGTAATATTGATCCGGTTAGCCCCTCTGTCCACATTACAACGGTGAATTCCAAAACTGAAAACGATGCTTTTCAAAAACTTCCTAACTCATCCTCACGCTTTTTGATGTCAGCTAGCTAGTCATCTTGTTTGTTGTCGAGGTAATACTAGGTATTACACAATTTCGCTAGAAGAGGGTACTGTGAATCTTGCCTAATGTTGAAAATAATAATAATAATCATAATAATAATAATGATAATAATCATAATACATATTTGAAATGTGGGAATATAGGGCTGGGTACACCCTATACCTGGACAACCATTCACACGCTCACTCACACCTACGGGCAATTTAGATCAGAGCTTCTCAACTGGTCTGGCTCTGGGACCCACCATCACCCCGTAACGACAAGTTGCAAATTGAGGAAAATTTCAACTTCTCAAATTCATTTAATGAAGAGATGATGCAGTTTGAGCCTGAGATATCACAGTTTAATGATAATGGGAAATATTCCCTTTAACACTCAATTAGCTGCATCTTAATTAAAACACAAAAAGTGCATCTTAGGGACAAAAGGTAATACAACATGCATTCAAAATTCAGTAACTTCAACCTTTTTTCACAGACTCAACAGCATGCATGCACAAATGTGAAATAAAAAAGTCCAACTATCAAGAAGTAGTTTCTGAAAGACTCAAATTTCCGCCATGCTCAATCAGCATTTGAAAACAAGCAAATAAAACCACAGGATTTTTTTGCCCAGACAAAGGTCCATTGAAAGGGGGTCCGCGATCCACTTTTGGGTCCCGACCCACCAGTTGAGAATCACTGATTTAGAGTCACCAATTAAACCTAAGCTGCATGTTTTTGGACTGTGGGAGGAAGCCGGAGTACTAGGTTAGTGAGACAGCCTATTTCTAAAACCTGCTCATTAAATAAATACCCCACCTATTTCTTCTAATTCTGCCTTCTTTGCTGTGCGCTCATCAGGTGCTGCCCCAGAGAAACACAGTCCCTCCCAAACCCTGCTAGGGTGGCAGGAGATCGGCGAAACTGAAGATGAGGAGCAGCCATCTTGTTCCACATACACAGCAAAAACTGTAACAGGAAACGCATCATTTAGCCAAATAAGGACAAACCTTGCCCCTAGTTTTCCCAGTGTTGCAAAAAGGCCTCAGTGCAACATGGACAGGGAAAGTCCTGCAACTAAACATGACCTTGTTGTGATGAGCTCATTTCCCAGTGCAGCAGAGGACAGCTGTGGGCCATTGCAGTCTGGACGAGGTGGACATGATGGACCCGAGGAAGTGACATCTCTCATCGGTCAGGATGACACCAGTGTGAGGTCACAGTATCAGCCTCTGCTGTGTATTGAGATGAATGAGCCTCCCAGTGAAGTGATGTTTAAAGGTAATACAGCCCCCATTCTTTCTAACTTTAACAAGGTGGCAGAGGACTCCCAGCAACTGCAAACCCAGCAGTCTTGGTCTGGAATGCGGCCAATAGAAAACACCCACTTCTCCGGTCAAAACCCCCTTAATCAAGCGTCCAGCGTTCAAAACCAGGAGTCTGAGCCAGCACATCCCCAGCAGCCATGCCTCCCCTATGCCTGCACCTTCTGTTCACGGCGATATGCCCACCAGTGCCAGCTGCGCATCCACGAACGTGTCCACACAGGGGAAAAGCCATACCAGTGCATCCAGTGCGGGAAGAGCTTTGGTCAGGTCTGCAGCCTTAAGCGCCACCAGATGGTGCACACAGGGGAGAGGCCATTCCCCTGCCCCCACTGTGGGAAGCAGTTCTCAACCTCCACCAACCTGAAGGTCCATCAGACTGTCCACACTGGGGAGAAGAGATTTCACTGCTCTAAGTGTGGCAAGAACTTCTCCTTCCTCAGTAATCTGATTAGGCACCAGGCTCTGCACACTGCCAAGTAGAGCAAATTACACTTTTTAAACCCCCCTATATGAACCTGAGGGGACTCTGTGGCTCAGATGGCAGAACAGTCATCCGGGTTCAATCCCTGGCCACGGGTAGTCTACATGTTGAAGTGTTGTTGGGCAAGATACTGAACCCCCAAAGTGCTCCGGATCCTGCGCCAAGTGTGCAGGTGCGTGGTTAGCTACTGACGAGCAGGTGGCACCTTGTAGGCTCAGCCACCAGTGTATTAGTGTGCAACTGGGTGAATGATAATCTGTAGAGTAAAAGCACTTTAAATGGTCACTATGACTAGAAAAGTGCTAAAGTGCAGTCCATTTACCATTTACAAATGAATATGTACTATTCTGTCCTCAGTGTGTGTCTGTACACAAATTGACAGATAGCGAACAAGATCCAAGAGAAAGCCAGAAGCTGGAGTAAAGTTGAATGATCTTTACTGTTGTCTTCATTCTCATGAACAATTATTTTGTAAAAAAAGCGATCCTTTTCCTAGGCACAAACAGCGGGAGGAAACGATAATGGTAGCTGCAAGCTGACTGCATAGCATGTAGAAGCTAATGCTTTTCTGATCAAAGTCTCTACCTTTGATCTGGCAGAGTTATTTGACATATGAGTCATGTGATCTAATCAACCTATCAGAACAAAGGAAGAAAACAATGAATTACCCTTAAACGCCAGTAGGGGGAGTAAAAGCAAAAACAGGCAAAGCTCATACAGAACATGACATATACGCTAATCTTGTTTCTTCAAGTCAAAAATGCCCCATTGAAACCCACTAAAATCATATTTGCTGACCCCATGACCATTACAGTGTAAAGTAGTATAAAAGTATAAAAGCCGATCACGTCAGGCTTTTAAGTCTTACATTAAAATTGTAGTTTTTACTATTATCCTCTAGATCAGGGGTGTCAAACTGATCCAGGAAAGGGCCGAGTGGCTGCAGGTTTTTGTTCCAACCAAGCAGAAGCACACCTGAATCCAATCATTCAATCAGCTGAACTGTCTTCACTCAGTTGATTAATTATCAGTATCACCTGTGCTCTTGTTTTTCTACCATGTTTGGACATATTATGCTGTATTATGTTTTCACAGAGTATAACAGGGCCAATTCTAGCATTTGTAAGCATTTTACAGAATGATCATTTTCTTAGACAAAAATCAACATTTGGACATCCTATAATAAGATGTTTTTCTTTTGACATTTTTAAATATAATATAGTATGCCATTTTTTTTTTGTTTTGGACACATAATAGTACAGTGTTTCTTGTTTCATATTTTTGGATATACTATATTATTACCCAGGTCCAACAGCATTTTTAGGCATTTTTGGGTGAACTACACTATGACCAATTTTGGACATACTATAATTTGTTTTTTTTGTCATCTAGAACAGGGGTTTCAAACTGATCCAGGAAAGGGCAGAGTGGCAGAAGCACACCTGAATCCAATCATTCAATCAATTAATTATCAGTATCACCTGTGCTCCTGCTTGGTTGGAACAAAAACCTGCAGCCACTCGGCCCTTTACTGGATCAGTTTGACACCCCTGCTCTAGATGTATCCAATTATCTAGTTTTCTCATTGGGCAAATACATGCTATTTTCCTGGTTTCTATTAGGGTTACTGCTGCTGTATCATTTAGAACTGCAATGTGTGATGCATCAAAGATACTGAACATTAGGGAGATGGCGCAGTAGAAGCTTCGCAGATGCAATTAAATGGTATTCACCTCCTGTCTGGTACGTGGGCGTGGTTGCCTGTCCTAGCATTAAGTATACCAAAAACTCCATTATATTAACACACTGGCATTAAAAGAGTTAAAATTCTGAAAATGAATGAATATTTGGTAGTTATGATCAGGAAAGTACAGGACATGTACAATGTCATAATCAGAATGGAGCAATCAAGTACCCACTCGCCACAGCAAAAATAAAAATGAATTGCTCAATCCTGATCAGGATTAATTGTGTAAACATAATTTAAAAGAGGCGTACATGGACATTGTGCATTTGAAAAGCATCGAAATATAAATGTTCAACTATTTTCACAAGATATTCCTGAGACGAGAGAGGTAGTGCTGACAGTATTGCCTGGGTTAGATTGTCACTGTTTAAAAGTATTTATTTTTCACAATGTATTTCATATCGGGGTAATGGGGTCGTGAATATGACAGCAGCCTCAAGGTGAATATTCATGAGCCATTTAATTTTGCTGTTCAAATCACAATCTAACCGATCTTGCAAACATTATATTTCACCAGGGTCTTCATCAGATGGGATGTTTAGTGACACTGGCCTGTAGCTGCTGAGGTCCTTGGGGTGCGAAGTCTTGGACACTGTTACCATGTAGGATGTCTTCCAGAGGAGTGGCACTCTCCCCAGCTTCAGGCTCATGTTGAAGACTTTTTCAAATCAGATCAAATTCAGAAGCCTGGAGCTGATGCTGAATTGTATTGAGCATAACAGAAATGATTGCAGGCCATTCCAGGACCAGCTTGCTTTTAAAGTGTATGGCCTTGAACTTTGTGAGCAGTTGTAGCCAATGCAAATGTTGTGTAATTGAGGCACTTCCTCCTCTTAATTTAAATTCTAGTAATGTGAATCGCTGCCCGGGTAGAAAAGTTCTGAGTTCCATTTCATGGAAAACGTCTGTATTTTTGAATTTATGGAACCATAATGCTAGGATCTAGGTTTCGTCCATTTATATTGTCCTGGAGTTGATTGAGTTTGTTAGTGGTTGGATACTGAGGGATTTTGCCATTATCTGTCAGGAAATATTGCTGACTTGCAGACATATTTTCAGTGTCTTGGCTATGTTCTCTGTACAGATCTAGCATGATGTCATATTTTTGTGGTGCGTACTTGCATGGTCCACATATTTGTACAAATTGCGCATATAATAAGGCATAAACTTCTCTGAAAAGAGATATTTGACCATGTTCTGTCTCCAGCAGAGATAGGGATGCTGTGCATGTTGCTGTTGTGGGGGATACTGGATGACACAGGTTTGTCAACTCCCTATCAACACAGTGTGTAATGTTATAATCAAGTGCCGGGGGATACCTGACAAATGCCACTGACCATATACTCTGCAGTTTGGATAAAAGTGGCTGCTAATTGACATTTTAGCATTGTTGCAGAACATTAATCACATGTCGCAGAGCTTTGGTCTTGGAGATATAGAGGGATTATCAGTCTATGTCACTACATACGTCACCCCACTCGACTGCAGAAAGAGACTGAGCAGCGACCGTGTCGCTTGGTTGGTGCTTTTGGTTGCATAAACCTTTTAAATTGCATCAGTGCCTGCAATGCCTACAGCAGGGGTGTCAAACTGATCCAGGAAAGGGCCGCAGTGGCTGCAGGTTTTTGTTCCAACCAAGCAGGAGCACAGGTGATACTGATAATTAATCAACTGAGTGAAGACAGTTCAGCTGATTGAATGATTGGATTCA
>CAFUXE010000107.1:73175-85763 GCA_903364295.1 Serranus cabrilla | reverse complement strand
AATCATCCAAATCACCCCAGCTGTCTTCAATCAGCTGATTAATTGTATCACCTGTGCTCCTGCTTGGTTGGAACAAAAGCCTGCAGCCACTTGGCCCTTTACTGGATCAGTTTGACACCCCTGGCCTACAGCATGACCCCAAGCTGAGAGAAAAAATCATTGGTATTAATATTGAGTAATATAATATGTTAAACTCATTGGTTTGAATGGTGATAAAGCTTGATATGACCGCAGGCACAGCTGCATAACTGCAGCGAATTAGTTGTAAAATGTTTACCACAATAACGACAGCGGTTAAAGACGAGGTTACATAGCAACAGAAAGATAAGTTAAACTTTTATTGATCCCACAGTGGGACAATTTTATCGTTATAGCAGCTCAAATAGATAGTGATATGAGGGGAAAATGCAAAAAAATGTATACAACAAGCACAAAGCAAGCTAAGATTATTTTATTACGTTATATCATTCTAAATTACATACCCAGTCATTTTGGTGAGGTTGGCGATCAGGATGCAGTTGTTTTTCTTGTTCACACTTCAAAAAGGCAGCATTAATGGAGCCGCGATATTACGAATCACCATGGCAACAGATAAAGAAAAGGCAGCCTCTCCATTTTAATCAGCAGACAGAGATATATGAATGCAAGTAGGTAAGCTAAAGGCAGTGTGGAATAAGAAAAACTTTGAAAAAGAAAGACATGCAGCGTTTTTTATTCTGAGCTAAGTGACAGTGACACGGTGTTTGTTAATGTTTCTGTTCAAACGCACAACTGAGGTGCCTGAAAATGGTAATCTTACGCAGTCTGAGTAATAAACTAATATCCAAACATACAGTAACCTCCGCAAATGAATGTGTTTCAATATGCGCTTTGAATCAATGAGGGTCAGCATACTTTCTGGAACGGACCCCTGTAGGCATCCAGTGTCATGTAGGATTTCAGGCCCTTCCGGGAATAGAGACTTGGTGTCTTGATCAGTTAAAATTGGGTGTCCGGTCACTGAAGTCTTGGCCATTTTTTTTCGTCATCTATCCACTCACCTGCACCTAACGCACACGGCTCATTAAGACGTATCCCATTCACTAATGCTAATTTAGCAGCAGAACTTGTTTTACGCTGACAACATCGCAAGTTAGCTAATAGCGCAACTGAAAGATGACCATGAAAACCTGTTAAACAGACTCAGTTAAAGTGAACGCTCTTTCTGCTGTCAAGTTGCGTGCGCATCCGCCATGTTGATAAACAAATAATCCCTCTCTAGTGTTATTCTTGTGCTGTCATATGGATTGGTGGCAGATTGGAGGCCAAGGTCTTCCCTTGCGGCTAGATCTTCAGGATCGGGAATATGGCAAATCACTAAGCAAACGCAAACACAGATAAAGGAAACACTGAGTTCTTGCCACAGCTGAACTTGGTACTCATCTCCATGAAAAACAGGAAAATCCAACAAAAAAAGCTACAAAATAGAAACAAATGTTGGATCACACTAGACAGAAGATAGTTCTCAATGTCAGGGTGCATACAGTATCACTCCCTGGCCTAGAATCCTGCCTGGGGCTAGTGATACAGAGAAGTTTGTAAAAGATATTTGAAAACTGCCATCTCAGTGGTGAGGCTGGAACAGGGTTGGACAGCGCAGGTTTTACTCGCCTTTGTGGCCAAAAATAGATGTGAGCGAACTGTAAAATCTATTTAGGAGCACTTACTCAGTCCGAACAGTGAGTATCTAGCCTGGCCTAAAAACAAAAGAAGACTCACTGCATTTTAACCAGTTAAATCACGTGATCCACTCCTGCACTTATACAATATATGTGAGCTGTTTTTAAACTGGAGAGGTAGCTAAACGAACAAGAAACAAGGAATACATCAACAACAATCATTTTACAACTTATAACAAGATAACAAAATGTGAACAGAAATGAATACAATCATTAATTTCTTCCAAAGCTAAGGTGCAAAGAAAAGTGATCTTGATAATGGCAAAGTGTAACTATAGGGAACGATGGTCGAATCTTGGGCTAGTGGTTTCTAGTTCCATCAAAAACATTCCTTGACCACTTTTGGAACACACCGTAAGAGCTTGTGCCCCTATTAGCCAGGTACTAGATTGATTATTGATTATTGCATTGATTATCATTTATCTTTGCCCTTTCATTTACCTGCACTATCCTTTCAAAATAAAAGCAGCCGTCTCATAGCGCAAAATGGAATCACCCCATCAGAATGAAAGCACTCGTCTCCAGTGGCGTGCACAGACTTTTTGAAGGGCAGGCGCGAAAAGAAAGAAAAAGGCACATCAGTGCGTTCTCGCCACTAAAGAGGGCACTTTAGGCGCGTTTTGCCTCCCAATAGGGCAGTTTAGGTGCATTTTGCCGCCCAAGAGGGTACTTTAGAGCAGTGATTCTCAACTGGTGGGTCGGGACCCAAAAGTGGGTCGCAGACCTGTTTTCAGTGGGGCGTGGGCCTTTACCTGGGCAAAAAAATCCTGTGGTTTTATTTTGAAGGGGATTTTTTTTATGCCATCCATTCATGTCTTTTTTTGGTTATTTTTTTGTCTTTTTTTTTAGGGTTTTTGTGCCTTTTTCTGTCATTTAACATCTTTTTCTGATCATTTTGTGTCTTTTTTGGAAATCTTGTGCCTTGTTTTGGAGAACATTGTGTTTTCTTTGGTAATTTTGTGTCTTTTTTTTTGGTAATTTTGTGTCATTTTTTGGTAATGTTGTGTCTTTTTGTTCAACATTTTAGAAGTTGAACATTTTCCTCGTTTTGGGTCTCGTCTTGTCATGACGGGATGATGGTGGGTCCAAAGCCAGACCAGTTGAGAACCGCTGATCTAGAGCGCATTTTTCAACAAGGGAGCCACTAGGGGGGGCGACTGCCCCCTAGGCCCCCCTCCTGTGCACACCACTGCTTGTCTCTATAAGACAAAAGCAACACAACATCAAGAAACACCCAGAAAATGAACTAACATATAAAAAAAAACGACAAGCTTTATTTGACAAGTACACTCTATGGACCATGTTAAAGATAATTTAAGTCTTACAAACCTTGTGCATATAGAATAAGTCTACAACCACAAGCACCCCAGATGGACCAAAGTATGTGAAACAAGTAAAATACTAATAGCTAATAGCTTTGCGAGCAGAGTTTTCTGTCCAATGCAATGAGTCCAAACAATACATTTTTCCAGAGTTCTATGAAGTTGAGGTAAATGGACTGCACTCGACAAATGAAGATATTTTACTCCACAGATGTTTTAATTGTATGCGATGGAACGTATTATTTTTGTTCTTGGCCTGCCATGAAAAACAAGTTTTCCCAAGAGTTGTGTTGAGAAGTGTATCACTTCATATTACACTAACTACTTGTTATGTAACATGTTTATCTGAGCAATAATTGCCCCTGTAACTTTTCTGTGTATAATTTGAATAAATGTATTCATGTATTGTTAATGTCTCCTGGTATCCCTTTATTCAGAAAAAAACACATTATTTGACATATTATTTGATTTTTTTTTTTTTACAACCCTAAAGTTCTTTAATGCGCTCCTAAATTTTTCAATACATGTGCTCCTTGTCAATGATGTCACATCTGGAGTCTGGAGACACCGTGGTGAACGTTATGCTGCCTGTCGCATCATCCAGCGTGTAGGTTGGCAGTGGGTCGGTGCTGGTCTGGGAAGGCATGCCCTTGGAGGATCGCACAGACCTCCGTGACATAGCTAACGGTACCATGACTGCGGTTAGGTACCAGAATTAAATCCTCAGAGCGATTGCTGGTGCAGCTGGCCCTGAGTTCCTCTAGGTGTCTGGCTTCATGTTGCCACAGTGTGTAGGCAGTTCCTGAGCAATTAAGGTATGATGCTGATTTTTAAAAAGTGCGGAAAGGATTTATTTATCTATTTTTTTAGAACCACTGGATCAAGCCCAACTTGAATCATATTGATAAAATGATTATCAAAACCTATGTGACCTGTTTGAACCTCATTAACCAAAAAAAACATACATGGTTCCAAGTAAGAGGGCTCATGCTCTGGCAAAGAGCTTAATATCAGTATTTAGTAATGATAGTCGATGATAATTTGACCAGTCCTGTGGATCCTTACCTTTTTTCAAGAGTAGGGAAATAACGGCTATGTTGGGCACTATTTAGACAATAATTTCACCTTGCTCTATGTATGAAGAAGTCTGCTCTGTGTGTGAGTAAATAACTGAGATCTTTGTTGAGTAACTTCCTCTTAGCTAATAGCTCATGTGGCATTTTTTCTCATTTCTGGATATGCTGCAGTCTACATTTATCCAGGTTGGGGATTCAATAGTTTTATCCCTGACGCACCCCCCACAGGATACCAGTATGGTATACATCCCTGAAGAGACAAAATAAAGTCTGAAGAAAAACACTGATGTCGTGAAGAGAAACAAGTAAATTCTCTAACTGAAGGGTTGGCAATCCACCAAGCATCTAAAACTAAACTAGAGGCCATATATAGACCATTTCCTCCGTGCACCAAAAGCAAGACATTGTTCTCTTGATTAAGTGATCACTGAGAGAGGGAACCAGAATGAATTAAAACTGTGTAACCAGGCTGAATTAAAACCACCCCTACATATTATTAGAAAAAAAATCTGATAATTAAAGTATTAGTTAAGTGTTTTTTGTGTGCAAATGTATATACATTTTATATTTATTCTTTATATATCTTTATAAGTATTCATTTTTATTTAATGGGTGGAAAATTAAAATATGTAGGTTATTACTATCTCTTGATGCACTAATTGGAGGTGGGGCGAAACAGTATTTTGTTTCTTCTGTGAAAAAAAAAACTTAATAAAGTGAATCTTGAATCTGTGGAAAAAATGTGGACAATAAATTAACAGTATGTGCTAGACACCAAACATTTAATAATGTATGGTAGACAAGCTTTTCTTGTTGTTCATATGCTCCAAGGACTGCATCAATGTGATAAAAATAAATTAGAAAAACTAACTAAACAAGGGGATAATTTTGCACATTTAGATGTGTGGTAACAGCTGCATGCGAACATGGATGTGGTGCTGAAGTGATGCTGAACAACAAACTGACGTCATCAGGAGGCGACTCTCGCACCTCAAAGAGCCACAACATAAGGCAGACTAGTAAGTGAAACGCCACTCAAATATTCGTCTGTTCACGCCCGTGCACCGCAGCAGCAGCAGCCGCCGCCGCCGCCGCCGCTGCCTGCCACGCGCATCTGTCCGTGTGCGAACAGACACGCCGATAGACCTGGCGATGATGGCGGACTGTGTTGGCTTTCAAGCGCAAATCGCCTCGATTATAGAGATTTTGGCCAATTCGGCAGTGGCGGAGATCTGCAAACTGGTGGACGACGGGTATGCGGCGTTGCGCTCCCAGATGGACCAGGAGCGTGTGAAGAGCGAGAAGGAGAACGATGCCCTGCGACAAAAACTTCGAGAAATAGACGTGAAGATGCGGAGCTACGAGAGGAAGATGAGGAGACGGAGTCAGCGGGAGGAAATGCACGCCGTTCATTTTAGGCCACCCGAAGGTAAATAGAAGAGAAAGTCAAGAGGCAGGGCTACAGCTGGCCTTCTTCGTTAAACCATCAATGCTACATACGTCTGAGGGAGTAGGCTAATGACTGACATGTCCTCATACCTGTAATATACTTATTGGTAAGCTGATGCATTCAGTCTTCATCAATATGACACCACGCAGTAGCTTGCAGTGGCTGTCAGTCTGTTTCCACTCTACTCTAACTTCTTCAGCTCTGCTGGCTTGACTGATCTCCCACACAATGCCACCTGCAGTACTGTGGACCTCAGCATCATGCAGGCACACATTACATTACATGTCAACGTGTCATGTGTTGGGCTGACAATGACACTTAATTTAGTACTGCAGTTCTATGCACATGGATTTGGTGTAATTAGTTAAAATGTGGAGATATCCACATGACACACTGCTGAGCTCCTCCCCTTCTCATTTCACTCTGATCAGATTTTCTTACCTGGTTTCCAATTTGTCTTTTGGTATTTTAACTGAACACATTCATTTGGGATTATGTTATACAGAATTATAAAACTTAGATAATGATCATAGTTAAAATACAGGATTTTTTGGTTAAATGACCGTTTTAAAGATGCCATCAAAATCAAGCAATTAAGTTGGGCTCATGTTAAAGGATTGGTTCAGCTATTAACATTAGCCAGCCTCCACGCTGTACGCAGCTGGTCTCTTTACTCTTGGAACCACACTGTACTTTTGGTGAATGTGCTTAGGTACAGGATTTTAGTCCCCTCTGCAGACCCAATTGTCTGCAAGGCCAAGTGTATGAACCAAAGACTTGGGATCCATTTGTCTGCTTGTATACAACAAAGGGAGTTTAGTAAACTTGTGCAAAGGGGTGCTCATCATTCCTCCTTCCAAAATGCACGGATCACTGTTGTTGTCACCATTGTTTTTACAGAAAATCTTATAGATAACACAACACTACTCTTTATGTACTCCAAAACAACAAACTTTTATGGGCATTTCTCTCAACTCTCTGTCACGTTTCCACCCGGGAAGTCAAGAATCTTGCAAGATTTCAGAATGAGACTTTGTCGTTCCGTAATGTTGTCAGATACTTACAATAACAATCTGAGCATGTCAGTGGCAAAACAAGCACTCCTAGTGGGCGTACATTGAGGGTGCATAGTTACCTTGTCCGATTACATCATAGCTCATGTCACCACTGCTGGCTGCAGGTCTCTCACTCCATATAACACTGAATTTCCCCTATGATACAACAGTCACATGCCCGTGTGTACATTGAATGTGTTCATGGTGGCTGAAATCCCTTCTTTAAGTAAATTTTGTGTAATAAGTGAAAAAAATCCACAGCCCCCATTCTATGTACAAATTACTTGAAAAACCTAATAAAATGAAGCTATTAAGAGGCTTCTGGAGTCTAAGTGGCTAAATCCCTTCATTATGTTAATCCCTCTGCTACAGCTCAGCAAGGAAACACTAGCCCCTTTGAGCTTGCCATTTCAAGCCGCAATATTTACACCTCTGTAACGTTTCGCCTGCAATCTGAACGCGCCAGAGGCGTGATGTGGGATTGTGAGAGTGAGACAGTTCAAGGCGCGATTGATGTGAAGTAGTGGAGTTGGCAAGATGTAAAATATGTGACGTATCATCAGAAACACATCTCTCACTTGAGTCCGACAGTTATCGAAACATGTTAAGCAAAATGCAGAACAACATTGTTTGAGTCTGTAGAATCTCTACAGCACGACGGACAATTATTCGCCATTATTGTTTTGAATTTACTGACGTCGCTCACTGTACTGTACAAGTGTCGTCTGTTTATTGTACACAAACTGACGTTGCTTAGGCCTACTGTACACAAACTGACGTTGCTTAGGCCTACTGTACACAAACTGCAGCAGCACATAAATACTGTACTGTGCGCCTGTGTAGCACGGCCACTGCCCTACACGCCACTCACGTCTCCTCCCACTTTCTTCCGCGATGTTGGACTGCAATGTGAATGGAACGCCAATATAACACCATCATGGAATCAGTATGAATGTCCTATTTCGAAAAGCCAGCACAGTTCTTTACGGCAGTATAGCGAGACTTTTGCGGAAACACAGTCTGAAAGGGCCTACTGTGTGTGGAAAAACATAAACTGCAAGGTTGATTGTTTGATTCAGTCTTATGGCCCTTGACCTTGTTTACAGGAGCAGGTAGCTCATTGAATAAGCTCTGATGAACCCATCTGCTCAGCAGCAAGTCACACACCGACATAGTTGCCCCTTTACTAGCATAGCCTGTATTTACAAAAAAACAATATGATAAGATAAAACATAAAATGTGTTGTGTTTTTACAGTTTTCAACTTCAGTGGTTAAAATTGATTGGCAAATGATTGCATTCTATGTTATTTTGTGTAGTTTCCCAACTTTTTTGGTCAGGGTTACACAATCAATTCATACATTAGAGGTGCTGACATGTACTGGCATGCTGCTATAAAGCTAGTGGTTGTCTGGCCTGGTTGGGAACCCTCTTTCTCCCTCTCTATACCTCTATGTAGGTAGCTCTGGCCCTGGGTAGGCATAGCTAATATGACATTCTGAGATATGTAGACCCCTATTACTAGCATGTGTTGACAAGGTAGAGGAACCAATGTGGGCCAACAAGACTACCTACACAGCTAGCAAGGGTAAAAGGTGTTTTGTGGGGAGAGGTCACTGAACACAACTATACTGATTATTTGCCTGTGGAAGCCTCCGTGTATCACTGTGTGCTGAATAGGGATTAGCATTGTATTGTTGTCCTGCCCACAAGTGGCCAAACAAACATTCATAGTGTCCGGTTCCAAGCTTCTCATATGCTTTGGTTTTATATAGTTTTCGATATCAGCTGTAAGATGTTAATGAAGATACCACATGCAATTTTTGCTGCTCCGCCACAGTGGCCAGAAGATACAATAAGTGGATAGTAGTACTTCAAGTTTAAATAGTAAATGTAGTGCAACAGCAGCACAATAAGAAACTCACTCACTTATGTCAGGCATACCGCAGTATCGATTGTTTGCTGATATTACATAACATTAGCCAACCTGAACTACTGGTCATACCAGACCAGGAGAGGATCGTTAAATCCCTGAGTGAATTCCTTTGAATTTATAAGCAACTAGAAAAGCACTCGGAGAGCGCAGACCTCCGCCAAGGCAGCTCAGCCCCCCCTCGGCAATCTCCTTGGGTGCTTCGGGGTCAGATTGGCGCCTATGGTTGTAACCAGTGATAATGTCTATGGATCACCACCCAAAATTTTATCACTTGTTCCTGGTATCATTGCGGACATTTCCTGAAAATTTCATCCAAATCCGTCCATAAATTCTCAAGTTATGTTGCTAACTAACTAACAGACAGACAGACAAACAAACTCCGGGGAAAACATAACCTCCTTGGCGGAGGTAATAATGTGCCCATGGTCAAAGGACAAGTGTGTTCTTTTTATTCCTTCTTCTTATCAGTCTAATTATTAGATTGTTGCCAGTGATCCAGTGGTGACTTAGCAGGTGACCTGAGGCTTCTCAATAACTGGTTTCTTCAGATTTCCCAGAGACTCCCACTTTTATTGGCAGCACATTGGTATACTTTTCATGTTTTTTATCAAAGATGGTTGGACAATGTTCTCAAGCTGTCTTTCCAGTTTACACGCGCTATTAATATAAATCTGTAGGTGCTACTTTCCTTCTCTTTTCTCTTCTGCAAGCTAGTTTGTATTCTGAAGAGATGACAACTGAAAATAGAAGGACGGAAATCAAATAAATTCTTTGTTTAGCCTACAACAACAGCCTTTCTAAAACCTTTCTCTCAAAGAAAAAAAATAGCATTAAGGACCTTGGACTGGACCAACTTTAACCGAAATTAAATAGCAGACAAGTGACAGAGGACTAGTTAAACCTGCGGCGCCTCCTGCTCACGTTAATGCCAACAGAGTTAGCTAACTGGCTACTGAATGCCTTTTTTTGCTTTCCCTGTTTGCTGTTCCGTGTCGGCACTTAATGGTTGTGGAAGACAACGGGGGTTCAAGAACTAAAACACCTGTTTGGAAAAAGGCAAATGATACAAATGTGGCCACAGCCATCTAGAGAACAGCATGAAGCATCCTTTTCATGGCTGACTTGGTATTGCCGAACAGGTAAAAGAAGGCTACAGGATTGGCCTCAGAAGGCACAATAAAGAGGTGGCAAAAATCTGTACATCCCGTCCAGACTGTGTGAAGTTTTGCGGTGCCTTTGTCTGGCATTGATGAGAGCGAGAGCTCCCACAAGCCTTGGGTATTCCCAGGGTTGATGGATTTTGTTGCCTCCCTCAGTGGAGTGGTGAAAGAGCACCTGGACAATGCCATCGTATTTAAGGGAACTTCAAAAACATGCTGTCTATGTTGGGGGAACATTTAATCAAAGAAGCCCAGGGCAGTGTTTTTCTATCAATCCAGGCAGATGAGACAACTGATATTGCCACACAGTCCTAGCTTGTGCTTGTGCTGTACTATATTGATGACAGGAGAAATTTGCAGGGAAGACGTCTTCAGTAAATCGCTCTGCAGTCTGCTACAGAGTCCATTTCTACAGCATTAAAAGAGCCTTCTTGCTGCCATCCTTCCTGAGGAACAGAAAATGAGCTCATCTGCCAGGCATATGATGGAGCCAGTGTTATGAGGGGTGCCACTTCAGGTGTCAAGAGGAAAATACAGGATGTGTACCCAAATGCCCACTACATCCACTGCTATGCACATCAGCTCAACATGATAATGCATCAGGCCACCTCTCACTTATCCAAAGTGAGAGTTTTTTTCTGACCATGGTGGGTTTTCCATCTTCTTCTCCAGATCACCCAAGAGGACAGCTGTGATGATACAGTAGTGGCCCATAGACTGCCAGCATCCAGCAATGTCAGTTGGAACTTTCAGTCTTTACATCAAAACAGTCTTTGAGCACGGAGAGGACCTCATTCACTGTTTTGAGAGCATATGTGACTCAGGTGACCTTGACCCCAGTTCCATCATGTTGATTTTAATTTCTTCCTGCAACTTTTCCACCAAATCAAATTTTACATGGAGATCCCCTATGCCAAGCTTCAGAAGAGGAACATAGATTCAGTCCATATCAACAGTTGCATCCAACAGGCCATACAAAAAAATCAGGTAATAGCTGTATTCCTGCTATTAATGATTATTAGTATTCTGAAATTATTATCATTATTTGCCTTCTATCATTTATTGTTATCTTGTTCTATTGTATTATTATTATAAATTATCTTTGTCCTTCAAAGAAACTCCCTCAATTCCATGGTGGAGCCACGAGGTTTTGGACCCTCCAGAGGACCACGAAAGCATTGCAGCAGAGGTACGATACCCAGATCCATTATGCAACAGAGTGTAGTATTTTAGATTGAATCTGTGAGTAAGGATGTTTGTCAGTTAAACATATTAATTGCTCACACCAGTGCCTCACAGACAGACAATCAACCAACCCATCATCAATCATGTCCTTCTCTCGTTGCATGTGCAAATCTTCACCTCTCCTATATCTTTAATATGTGCTCAGACAATTTGAAGATATTTTTACTCATTCACTTGACCCTAAAAGTTTTCACATAGGGCATGTCAAATTATTATAAGGGATATACATGAGGGGTTCACAATCAATCTCTATCTGACCCTCGGCTACTCTTGTGACAAAATTGAACATTTGCCTGTTGGTAACTTTCAGTAATGTAGGTATCATCTCTTTTCTCTGTAGGTCTGTGATACCATACTGGGACACACCAGCGAATGCTTCCCTTTCACAAACCACCTGGTCAAGCCCACCTTGCTGCAGGGAGACATGTTTGAACACTACAGGACGGCTTTTCCTGAAGATGCAGTGAGGAGCACTGTGAAGGTCTACCCAATGCCAAAAGGAAGCAAGCTGAAGATAGCTCAGCCTCATCTACAGCGAGTTCTGTGGACCTATTGCAGCTGTTAATGGGGAATAATTTCCTTTCAGAGACTCGTGCTGCTAAAGATCCTCGTCACCACACCCATCACCATAGCAGAAGATGAGAAGTGCTTGACAGCCTTGAAAATAATGAAAAATGTTCCCTGAAACACCATCACCTCGGAGAAACTGAATACATTGGCCATGCCGTCAATGGAAAACAGACTGATGACTCATCTCACTTCAACCAGAGAGTCATTGAGAAAATTGCAGGCCAGAAGGAAATATGATACATGATTGTGTCCTCCAAATGTATCATGAAATGCGCATACCAACTCAAATTACTCAAAGAAACTGATGTGAAATATTTTGAGGAAATATAAGATGATTGAGGGTTTTTGTGTTTTTTTTAAAATCACACTCTACAGGGTTTATACACAGACTCAGAAGTTTGGGAAAGGCTTAATGGAACTGAAATATTTTGTTTTCAAGTTTAGGAATATGCTTTCATCTAAGTGTACTCAACATATATCTGGTGTTTTATCTATGGAATCACTCATGTAAACCAGAAATATTTGAATATTTGAAACAATCCTGTCATAGCTCAATTACCCAGAGTACAACAGTGTATACAGCACATACTTTATGAAGTATAAAGGTCCACATGGAACCCTGATGTTGGCTTAAAATAAATGGTGAGTTGGGTTTTGCAGCAGCAGTGCGAGAGGTTTTCATTTATCTACAGACGCATTCATGACTACAACCAAGAACTCTGCTCATAGGAATAGTCCAGTGTAGTTTAATCAAAATGTTGTCTTAATCTGATTACTCTGTATTTGTGTACATTTATATAAACATAGTCAGTGCATAGCTGGAAATATTTTTAAAATCTATAATTGCACTTGTGTTAATTTTCAGTTCAGAAAATAAGAAGTTCTTAATTTAGTAAGGAAATACTTTGTACTTTTGTCACATATTTAATTAACACAAAAATAGACTTTACCGTGTGGTTATTACTTGGGCTATTTGTTTATTAAAACTGACTGTTTATCATTGCTAGGATATGAAATTACCTATACATGGCATACATATGGCAAGCTGCCCCAATTA
>CAFUXE010000107.1:45028-61423 GCA_903364295.1 Serranus cabrilla | reverse complement strand
TACAGCAAAAGGATGGAAATGTTATGTGGCGTCCGATGTGATGGGTCACTTTTATGGCAAATTGTTTAGAAATTATCCAAATAAAGATACATATGATGGACAACTTTCAAATGTGCTTTTCTTAAAAAAAAATTGAGTTAGGTCCTGTTTCATTCTACATATGAAGTGTCAGCCAAAAAGGGCATGTGAAAGATTTTGTGCATGACTTTGAAATTTTGGACTTGAAATTGCACAGAAGTTTGAGGAAGAGGCAAAAGTTATTGTTGAGTTAAGAAAAATAGCTGTTGCAGAAAGCTATGCAATAGGTCAATAGTCATTAATGCATGGTACAGTGCCACATAGTTTGTTCAAGCAATCCAGTTTGTTTCCAAGAAACGTAGGTATGTCATGTATTTTGTTAGGAGAGTCACCTATAGGCACATCACAACAATAGGAGTTGTAGGAACTCAAGAAAATAGCCAGGAGGAAGGGGATTACATATAAAGTATACAGCAAAACAAGTTAACGGATAAACTCCCCGTTATGTTTTAATTCAGGGCCCACTATTTAATTCAGTATTAAGTTAGGCATACAACATATTCAACATATTCCACATATTAATAACAGTTAAAACTGTAGAGGGCAACAACACGCCATCGCAGGGCCAAATCTGCTGAATTGGAGTACAAGAAGTAATGTTTCAAAAGCGGAAATGACGCCGAATGTTTGCGGTCGAAGCCTGAGAACAGAGGAGAAGCTAGTAAAACGTAGCCACACTCGCGCAACAGTAAACACGTAGAATTTCCATCAAAGCTACAATGGTCTAACCAAACTTCCAAGTGGAGTTGAAAGGTACTTTTTCATAACGACGGACCTGCCAGGAAGCCACCGACTGTAAACATGTCCAGCCGCCTGGCCTTTCAGACCCAGCTGGCTTCCATCATGGAGGTCCTGGCTAATGCTGCAGTAGCGGAGATTTGTAAACTGGTGGATGACGACTTTGCGGTGGTGAGTTTACAGATGTCTCAGTGCCAGAGAGAGAACAAATCCCTTAAGAGAAAGCTGCATTTATTGGAGCTAAAGATGGCCAGGGGAAATGCCGAGAGGAGGCTCCGGGAGAGCGCCATGAACAGCAGCCGATCGAGAGTGCAGATAAACGCCATTGACAGGCTCCGAGAGTCCTCTCCTTCCACGGGTAAGATAATAATAATGACAATACTGCAGCTGCATGTATTACGTTTAGTTATAAGTGAGCGTGTAGGAAAGTGACAAGCAAGGAGAGCTAATGTATTTAAGTGTCATCTCTTTTAGTACAGAGGCTTTGATCGATAAGGCTGCATTTGCACTATAAAGCATTGTTTATATGTGTGTATAATGTTCGGTTGCGTTCCGTATTTTAAACAAACAGAGCGAGAGCAAAAAAACACATGGGAGCACACACACGATGCAGGGAGCATTTAGGTAAATTTGAATGCACCAATTTATGGTGGAAATGTTATGGTTCTTCCAGCTTCAACCTTGCATACCACCCGAGTAAAAAAAAAAAAGCATTGGATGCTATGAGACACTTTAGAAACAGAGTGCAATAGTACAAAGTACAAAGACAAGTTATCTACTGCTCAAATGGGGAAACCTTTGTTTTTTGTTAATATATGATGCTACCTGTGATATTGCATTTGATGCATTAAGGGTTGTAGTTGCTTTATCTTATTTCTGTTTTTATGGCAGATTGCAGATATTCCTTTTGGGTTTGCTTGCTTTTACTACTTTATTACATCTGTGAGTTGCAAGTAGCAGTTTTTCCAGATAAATGTGCTCTGCAACTGTCAGGATTTTATGTTTTTACTGACATGACACAGCAGCACTCACTTCAAAATAGAGGGAAGAGGAGCAGGGGAA
The DNA here is from genome assembly GCA_903364295.1 of Serranus cabrilla. Taxonomy (NCBI): domain Eukaryota; kingdom Metazoa; phylum Chordata; class Actinopteri; order Perciformes; family Serranidae; genus Serranus; species Serranus cabrilla. The sequence continues at coordinate 59,545 of CAFUXE010000107.1, read as the reverse complement.
ACACCGAAGCACAAACAACACAGTGATACTACCCAACAACCCATTCTCAACCCAGGTCATCAGATGCAGGTGCTTTTTCACACCAAGGGATACATTCACCTGGTTTTATAAGTTGACAAACCGAAAATACAATCTTTTAATAGGACAACAGTGCATACAGACTTGAGACATCAGCAGTGAGAATGTGAAAGCTGGGGGCTCCTAACACTCAGTATGCCTAATGTAATATGCAGCAAGCATACTGTCACTAAGGCATATGTTCAATTGATATCTTATGCTGACTACATTTTTGCCTTTCAGTTAAACATTGGTATTGACGTTTATGTTGTTTGATGTACGTTGTCATGAGAACCTTAGAAATTATTAATATGCTCAGAATGACTGGGAATGTTGTCTTTGCATTGGTTAAGTAGAGGGCGCTTGACTGAATTGACGCTAGTGTCGCGCTAATGTGCCAGTATGTGACCCTAGGAACTTGCTTGCAAGCAGATCTGCATTTCCTTGGGCAGTGGCGCAGCGGTAGTGCGGTCAGCTCATAACCGGAGGGTTGACGGTTCGAGTGCCGCTTCTTGCGATCCTGTCGTTGTGTCCTTGGGCAAGACACTTTACCTGCATTGCCTCCAGTGTTGCCTGCTGGGGTATGAATGTGAAATGAATGATTGGTGGCAGCAATGTCCCACAGTTTCCACAATAGACAGCGGTTGGTCATTCAGGACAATAAATTCCAGGATTTTCTCTGTTATCCTTGTTGCTTTTGGGCCGTCTCTGGGGATTTTTTCTCGTTGGGTTAAGTTTAGGGAAGGCAGCAGAATTTACTGCTGCGGCTCGTCCTTCTTTTTCCCTTTTGCTTTTGAAAATTCTTCATGCTCTTTAATGTGACTCGTCTTCAGGTGTTTAATTAAGTTGGTTGTGTTGAAATTAGCAACACTTGTGCCACCCCTTGAGATATTATCTTATCTATAGTTGCATGTCGCAGTCTTGCTGGTGGGAGCATCCAGGGTAAAATATTGCTGACATGATTGTGCTAGTTAGCTTAGCTGCAAGCCTCACATCAACCGGCTCTGACACACGTGTGTTGTGTCTGTGTCATGTGATCAATTCCTCCTCGTCCCTCAATCCGGCATCTAGGAACAGATTGGGAGGAAATGTTAGCGGCGTGTAACAGAGCAGCTGCAGTGATGTACAGCGAGCCCAGTAGTGCAGTACATTATGTATGTGCTGCGGCAGTATGTGTACAGAGAGCAACTTGGGTTTGTTTTTGGTAAGCTTTGGACATATTGCCCATATATGCACCACTTCCTGTTTTTCCTGCAACCTACAGGAAGTTATTCCTTTGTAACTCTGGCATTTTTTGAATTATCAAAATTAATTTTACAAAGTAAAGTGCGAAAAAGAGTTTTTTTTTCGCAATTTTTTCGAAAAAATATTTTATTTTAAGGCGGAAGTGGGCGTGTCCTAGGTCATCTGATTCAGCAAATCTCAGGGAATGCGTACATGTAAGATTATCTGATGTGTGACATGGTATGCAGGAGTTACAAGCCAAAACGCCCCAACATTGATTATGGCGCCACCTGTTGGTGGACATGTGTGGAATTTGGACAGACGTAAAGTTTGATATTTGATATATATATGAGGCCACTGGCCCCAGAAACTTTTTTTTCACACACTTACATTGGAAAAGAAATGTCTGTATATCAACAGATGATGTTTTTGGTAATGTCACAACCAAGTGACTCCATCCACTATGAATTTGAACTATTTGGTCCTATAACATTTGGAGTAACACCAAACCAGTAGTTGACTCGGCTGATGGAAATTTTTTGTGCGCATATTCCATTGGCCCAATTGGTACAGAAGAGCTGGAGAAGATCCAGGTATTTTTAATGCACAGATATCGTACTTTTTGGCTTCATGCACCGCTAAGCAGTGACCATGGAGCTGAGTTTCTGAGGGATGAGCCATCTAACATAATATCTTTCTTCGCTGACAGTTGTGTGAGCCAAACACAGGGTATGCTCCTTTCAGACAGCTGGCACATGATCCAGTGAGAAGTAACGATTAATGGCAAGGTATATCTCTGAAATGGAGGGAAAAATTTGCCTTCCATTAAAGGCTTAAAAGTCCTGCTCTCATATTTTTTGTCAGTTATTTCAGAAAGTGAAATATGTATCTATTCTCCACGCATTACATGTAAACTCAAATGTTTCAGGCATTTTTTTATTTTAATATTGAGAATTACAGCCTACAGCTGAAAAAATGCATCTCAAAATACTACAACGTTTAATTTTGAGTTTTAGTAAATCACTATTTATACAGAATGCCATAAATCTCTCTGTCTGGTTCAGTACACACAACCACAAACATCTTGTCCAGAAGACAGCCTAGGCCACAGAAGATCATAGCAGAAAGGGATGGCTTTTTAGTATTGTACTGTATCAAAACATATTGATGGAATGTTGACTGGAATGGAAAAGTGTGGTAGGAAAAGGTTCACAAGCAACAGGGTGACTGCAGCCTTGAGAAGTTTATTTAACAAAACCGATTCAAGAACTTGGGGGGCGTTTACAAGGAGCGGTTTAAGCCTGGAGAAAAACTGGACCCATTTTTCATTTCATTTGGAAACCAAGGTCCCACAGTCTGGAAGGGAGAGTGGAGAGACGCATAATCCAAGTTGCTTAAGGTCCAGTTGAAAGATTCCCCAGTCAGTGATGATTTGGGCCGCCATGTCATCTGCTGGTGATGGTCCATTGTGTTTTATCAAGTCCAAAGTCAACGCAGTCGTCTACCAGGAGATTTTAGAGCACTCCATGCTTCCATCTGCTGACAAGTTTATAGAGATGCTGATTTCCTTTTCCAGCAGGCCTTTGCACCTGCCCACATTTCCAAAACTACTAGTAACTGCTTTGCTGACCATGGTATAACTGTGCTTGATTGACCAGCCAATTCGCCTGACCTGCCAAGAGGAAGATGAGAGACACCAGACCCAACAATATAGACCAACGATCAAAGTTGGTCTATATTGTTGGGTCTGCTGTCTCTCATCTTCCTCTTGGCAGGTCAGGCCAAATTCGCAGACCTGCTATCAAAGCAACCTGAGCTTTCGTAACACCTCCGCAGTGCCACAGGCTGATCACCTCCCTGCCACGCTGCATATAATTCATGCAAAAAGAAGCCGAGTGTAGCCAGAAGGCACAGTGAAGATTTATTTTCCTCCAGGGCAGAAGTTGATGGTGCTCATTTTGGGGTTAACCTCCTTCACTTTTAACAACATTTGACAAGCAATACACGTGAGCTTCACATAGCCTTGGGAAGCTGCAGACTTTATAAACTTATAACTTACACTGCAAATCTACTGCTAAACTGATTCTGTTGGCTCCTGCTGCGTTCACTGTCATTTAAATCAACCACTAGCTCACTAGCTCATCCACACACACACAGACTGCCATGACTCTTGATGACTCTTAAAGCAATGCCACTCTTGACAACATGCTTAAAAGAACCTCCAACTAAATTCAAAAGCTTGATGAAAAAAAAGCTAAAAAAGTTATTGTTGATCATCTGATTAGTCAACTGATCTTTTCAATGACTAATAGACCATTAAAATAGTTAGTCTCCTCTCCTTAAATGTGAACCCAATGCCTCTGTTGAGGGCACTACAGGAAACATTAAACCAACACCAGTATATTGATGACTGCAGAATTGACCCACAGTTTAACATGTTGAGTGACAATAATAAAAGCGCTAATGCGTTGGTTGGGGAGTTTTTTGACGAGCAGTCTGCTGTTGAAGTCAGAGGAAGGATGTCATCACGTTCATACTCCATGGCGACCACTGATTTTCCATCTAATTCTTCAAATATTAACGGTTGGATTAATTACAGCCCTGATTTCCCCTTGTCCCAGCCCCTCAGTGACAGCAGCAAAGTGATCCATCGAACTGGCACCAAGGAGAGACTGTTTGTTTAAGGCTACTGTGGTAGTCAGTTAAAATAGTTAGTTGCGTCTCTGAAGCAGAGCCCGCCTCCAACTCTGTATCTAGCTCTGTTTATACATCCATGAGGACATCATGTATTTATATTACTTTTTGTGGTATTGTGGAGGGAGTTTTGAATATTTTTTTAATCAATTCCAGAGTTTAATAAAAAGAAGCTTAATTTAGCACTTAATATGTGTAAGAAAGGTTATCAACTCAAACATGCTGTTACAACTTAACAAGACATAATTGAGCATCACAATCGCCTTCAATTACTCTCATACCATTCTTAACCCTGATACACTAACAAACTATTCCTGATTTATAACTAAAACATCTTGTTGCATCTGAAATTAATCGTCAGGTTCCCTGCATGTTGACCTGCTATCTCCCCCTAAAAAGGTCTGGAATGTTAAGTGGTTAAAGCGGTTAAATGGACCTGTTACCAGGTTTTAATGGTTATTAGTGTAAATTCGTCTTCTTTCACTTTAGTGACACTGTCAACACTGATAATTGAAATCTGTCAGTGTGTTCAAATCCACATTTTTTTTGTGTGAAGGTGGCGACTTTCAGCAACGGATGGATGTTGCCCTCTGGACTGGTAGAGCTGCAACGGGAGACACAAGCAGCGAGCCGATCTCTTCTGACAGCATCCAGAGTAAGGTAAGCACTCCATAAAGGTATTAATGTGACTATAATTAGCATAGACACCAGTGGACGATGAATTAAACAGAGGGATGTGTTTGTACTGGCAAACATATGTATTGTAGCTGCATGAATATCAACCTGGTCCCTGCATGAATATCAAAGCTGGTCTGCTGACCAAGTGAAAAAACCTGCATTGTTCGACAGTCCCCAGATGTGGAGCTGGTGGAGCCAGAGGCAGTGCTGGTGAAGGAGGAGAAGGTGGAGGAAAGCACGTTGCACATTGAGGAAACCGAGGAAGCGGTGCCACTTATAGGAGATGATGGTAAGTGTAGACAAAAGAGTGTTTCACATGTGTATATAAGACAACCAGGGTCAGTCAGGGTGAGTATCAAAATTTAGGACTTGCAGTGCTAATGCATTGAGTGCCTGTAGCAAAGAAAATGGTAGGTCACCAGAAATTGACACTGAATGTGTAATCAGATCATGTGTACCTCGTCTTTCTTCCATTAAAGGAGCACTCAACTAATTTTACATATGGTCAGTTTACTAGTAATGGCGCATACTGCTCAGGCTTTGTACAAAAATTCAAAAACATTTTCTTAAGGCAAAACTCAATATGGTGGCTAACAACAGGAACTCTATAAAGCCGTGACGAGGCCTCTGGGCCATTATTACCCCTTTTCCACCAGAGCTGGTTCTTGGCCGGTGCCCAATTGTGAACCGGTTCTTTGGTTTTCCACTGCCAAAGAACCGGCTGGTTCCACAGCAGCACCAACTCTTTGCTGGTCTTGAACCGCGAACCGCTTACATCAGGGGCTGGGTTATCATGACCAACATGGCAAAAGGAAAACATGTATTATTCATTTTATTTGATATGCTTGAATGTAATGTTATTGATACAGCCAGCTCTAGCAGGCTAGCTTGAGAGGGCTAGCTTACTCAGTGGTAATAACAACGTAATCGCTGTCCATAGCGATTAAGAAGAGCACCACACATGTGTTGTAGCAGAGGTGTTTGGGTGCCAGTGTCGGCTCTAAAAGCCAGGAGCAACATCTGTAAGGAGAAGGTGTAGTGCCGTTGTTATTCTAGTTGCAGAGAGAGCGGAGACGTATACAGACGTATACAGTGACTGTGGAAAAGCAAACCGGGTCGGAGCTGGTTTGCAAGTTGAACCAACTGTGAACCAGCTCAAGCCCCGGCTCCGAACCGGCTTGGAACCGGCTCTGGTGGTAAAGGGGTATATATAGAGAAACACACTTACCAATAATGTCAAGGATTTGTTCTTTGAGCTGTTGTTAAGCTTCAATGTCAAACAGCGACAGGAGGGTGCTGAGTCTCATAAATAACAGGGATTCAAGAAAATTTGTGAAGAAAACAGTATCCCTGTTTAACAAGAGAGTGTGATTGGGTCTTTTGAGCTATTGCATTATAAATGAACATCAGGAAGAATTAATCACATGAGCTATTTGTGTCACTCTTTCTAAAAATCAAGTTTGTAAATATTTTTTCCATTGGCTTTTGCCCTGGCTCCAGTTTAGACACAACAACAACAAAAGTCACTACCAGCATTCGTCCCGCACTGAGCCTGACAACCTTTCTCAGTGTTTCTGAGCTCCCTTGGTTTCCCAAGCACCGGTTCTCGGGCACAGCTACTTTCTTTTGACATAGTTTCTTGTGCTTTTGAGCAAAAGTGACAACCACCCTACAAGCTATTAATGAGGGATGATTGTTATTGATAATGATGATTCATTGATTAACCAATCATAAAAGTTTGTGTTAATTGCAGACCTCGGACCATATGAGGAATGTATATATATTTTGTGCAAGAAATTTTGTCTGTTTGAACAAACTTAACTAACTATTCATTTTTTTTCCTCTATTCTTTGCCCCACATTATTTTTCTCAAAGGAGTGGTGGAGTGTGTCCCTCGTTGTCCTGCAGGACCCAGCCCTGGACGGAAGGACGTCCAGACCACTTCCTGTCAGTCCCGATCCCAGATCCAGAGCAGGACAAGGCGTACCGGCAGCAGCAGCAGAGGAGTGGAGGTCAGTGACTCCTCTCCTCTCCTTAAATGTGAACCCAATGCCTCTGTTGAGGGCATAGACTCACTACAGGAAACATTAAACCAACACCAGTATATTGATGACTGCAGAATTGACCCACAGTTTGACATGTTGAGTGACAATAATAAAAGCGCTAACGCGTTGGTTGAGGAGTTTTTTGACGAGCAGTCTGCTGTTGAAGTCAGAGGAAGGATGTCGTCACGTTCATACTCCATGGCGGCCACTGATTTTCCATCTACTTCTTCAAATATTAACGGCTGGATTAATTACAGCCCTGATTTCCCCTTGTCCCAGCCCCTCAGTGACAGCAGCAAAGTGATCCATCGAACTGGCACCAAGGAGAGACTGTTTGTTTGCAGCTACTGTGGTAAGGCCTTTAACCGTCCCAAGAAGGTGGAGATCCACCAACGCGTCCACACAGGGGAGAAGCCTTTCAGCTGCTCCACATGTGGGAAGATGTTCTCTGAGGCAGGAAACCTGAGGAAACACCAGAGAGTTCACACTGGAGAGAAACCATACAGCTGTGGGATGTGTGGCAGGGGATTTGCCTGGATAAGAAACCTGAAAACGCACCAGCAAAAGAGCCACCCTGAAATTTCTACCGGAGAGGAGACCTGGGAACAGACCTGAACTGCAGTCTTACTGGAATTCTACTGTAGGATGTAATAATCCGGCAAAGACTTCACTAAAGAGAAAGCAAAGGAAAAAAACCCTTTTTAAATGTTTCGCATTGAAATAAACAAGAAACATGTTTTAAATGGGACTTTGTTTTCAAAGAGAAAAATAAGATAAAGGTCTTCTACTAGTTCAACCAAGAAGCTTAAGTGAAGCGGCTTGAACTCTCATTTTAAAATGTCTATTTACAAAATGTGTTTTAGATGGAAAAGTGGAGACGCATTTTAACTAGCATATGGACCTTAAGTGTTGAATGATCCACCCAGGATGACACTGCCAACACATTTACCAGCCTTACTGTTGGAGTCGATATTCTGCCTTCTCGAGAACTCTAGGATAAGGAGGGTGTTACATTTCAAAAGCTGATTTTATACACTGGGCCAGTATACCAAATTTACCACCAGGTGGCGCATTTAATTCAGCACCCTCTCCTGAATGGAAAATAATGAGACAGAGAGAGGCCATGAATAAGAGTATAGCTACTCCTCACCTCTTTAATCTTCATCATATACAAATTGTTGCCGTATTTGCACTGTTTTTGTTTTGTGTGATACTCAGTCTGCCATCCCTTGTCTCGTTACCCCGGCGGGTTTGAAGAAGGTTATACCTTGTTTTTTTTTAACTGATGTAATTTTTTTTTTTTTAGCAACATATTGCCACCTGCAATAACAACTTGGTGTTACCTTTGACGAACCCTTTGACATGTATTTTGAACTTACAATTCTTCTGTTATAAGCTTTGGTGCAAACGTTCTTTGGTCTAAACCCTTCCTCTACCCCTAAACCTACAGAGGCAGGCAGGTTTTAAGAGGTTAATTTTCAAAGTAATACATTTTTGTGTTCGTAAATATACAATCTGAATCCTGATTTTGATAAATTCCGTTTTTTATTTATGTTTTACACAGTATCCCAACTCGGGTGTGTGTGATTGCCATTCCCATGCTCAATTATGTCTCAAGTTTTGGCAGTAATTTTTGGGTTCACACCATTTGTCAAGATTTTGTGCTACATTTAAACGATTTTGGACCAACAAAGAATTGATCAAAATGTTCATAAATCCCCTCAGTATACCACATTAAGAGACCAAGACTTGAAGAACACCAAACAAAACATGAAAGAGATTTTTACATAATTGACATTTTTGGGCGTTTGGATGGCGAGCACCTCTGATCTGGCCACTGCTGAAAAAAACCCCCTTATAATCAAAATAGTTAGGAAATCCATACATCATCTGCATGCCCTTGATTTATGATTGCTCTGATTATCCTTGAGGTCACAAAATGTTATTTTATATAGTGAGGTCAAGTTTCAAAAAATTATCTTGCTCCAGTGAAATGTATCGCTTGTTCAGACGCACGTCTCACGGAACAGGTTTAATTATATCGCCCCCACTGTGAGATTCATCTCTTTGAGGTCCCCGACATTTTCACACTTGTCACATTTCTTCTAGCGTTTAGTGAAGCGTAATCTCTCATCCAGCTGTTTACGTGTTTAGAACTTATTAAGCGCATCTACATTTGCTGATCAACGCTCCCAGTCTGTTCATGTTCCTGTTTAAGTACAAGATTCGCCTCACTTCAATCAATCTAATTAATACGTTTAAACACTGTTGGTTTCCTCCCATGAAGCCAACATGAAAACTATTTCAGTTCAGTAAATTTCTGCTGTCAGTCAGCCTAGTGTAGGCATGTAAGTCAGCTGCTTTCCAACCATCTCCACAGCAGTGAGTGAGGTGGAGCTCACAAACAGACCAGGAGCCTTGATTGATCAATTAACATGTGGTTAATACATTGAAAATGCATACACAGCAGGATATTTTTGTGTTTTCTTTAAATGGCCGTCTATGCAGATTAAGCTTCACTTAACGAGACAGAAGACAAACGTTTGCCCGCTGCTCATGTCTTGCTCCCAGTTGTGATTCCCAGTTACATCTTCACTCATGAATAAAATTGAGTGATACCTAGTTTATGCAATCACAATACTGTTTATGGACCCCAGTATGCAGAAATATACACCAATTTACTGTTATTAAACAGTGAGGACATGTTTTGTGGGAGGAGCCTAACTAGTGGCAGAAAGTGACAGTTTGCTACTTGTTCCAGTGATGTGAGTGGTACAGTTGTTAAAATAATATGAATCGTCCAGATGTTTTTCCCCATTATTTTCATGGTTTGTCAGCTAAAGACAAGAGATTTTCGTACACAAGTAAGGTGACCCTTACCAATGGTGTCCTCTGGTTCTCTTACCCATGCTGTGAACAATTGGGTCAAAGTGTGCTCTTATAAGGTTATCATCCACTCTGGTAAAATAATGACTTAAATCAGAATAAACAATTGATAATAATCACTCGGTAGTAGGTGAGAAGTGTACTGACTGTTGGGATGTGGGGGGAGCAGGTTTGGTGATTAGTAAATATTACATACCTAAAAGTAATAACACTAATAATCATTATTGTTATTACTTTTATTACTGTGATGGTGAATCAAATGATCAATATTAATTAATAGAGAGGGATATATACAGGGTGTGATGTGCATGTATAGGGTTCTTCCCAGTGGTAGTAGCTGGTATTGCAGCAAAAATCCCCCTGCTGTCCAAAAAAGCATTTTACCCATAGACCACGATAATAAAAGAGACCTATGTAAAACAGGACACCTCAAACTGCAAAGTTATTTGGCTTTTTATTATGAATTTGTGATCCAGAATTATTTTTTTTATGTTTTTAAAGCTTTCCTATAGCCAAGAGAAGGGATTTAAAAGTCTGTGACTTCATAGCAATGTGAAGTCTTTGGTCAGACCTGGAACTTGTGGGCGGGGCTAGCAGGGGAAACACTACTGCACATATTCAGTAACTCACTAAAACCAGAAGCCAGAAAATTTTTTTTTTACTTAAATGCTAGTCAAGCAATTCTCATGTGACTGAATAGTTGCTATATTTGAGTCCGATTTCCAGTTTTTATAATACATCCATGTTTACAAGAAAATGGGGATAAATAAAGTAATTTTGATTGATTTGATTTGATCTGTACCCTGTTAAACACTGTGTGGATGCCTGCAATAGTGTGCAGGTGGATGTGCCTGTGTGTGTGAGGGCATGTTAACTGATAAAGTGCATCTTATTGGCCTTACACACGTGGTGGTTCTATCACAGGCATGGCTCAAAAAAGGAGCCAAGCAAGTTGGAGGACTGTTGTCTAGGCATTTAAGACTATGGCAGATCTGACAACTCGATGCCACTAGTTGCGGCACCACAGGATGAGGAGTCCTTCCTGGACTCCCTTTGTTAAAAAAAAAAAAAAAAGCCTGTGAGTTGTCAGGCTTCTGGTTTTACATGTAGGCCTCACTTTATTCAACAAAATGGTGAGGTCTTCAACAACCCACTTCAATTAGATGTAGATTTTAATATGATGGCGTGCCCAATGATCAGTGTTGCACATTGTGTTGATTGCATCGGTTATAATGGCTGGAATAGATACTATAAATACTGTAATGTAATAATAAATGGAACATTTTACATGAGTTTTATAGTGGAAATATTTCTCATTTTGTATGCGCATTTATAGAATAAAATATACTTAATCCACTGAAAAGTCTATTTTCACAACCGTCTTTTGCATCACTGCTATGAAAAAGATTGATCAGTAAGGTTTTGTATTGTTTTTACAATACAGGAACACAAGAGTTCTGTGAGGCTGTATTTTTCACACCTATATGCTGCAGATAGAATGGGCTGCTTAAGTGCTGTTAGTCGTTCTCCAGCAGAATGATGGTCCAGAGAGCATAGATGCAGAAGACCCAGAAACGCTGACCAAGCATTTCAGACAGAGGGGGTTGCAGAGTTGTCATTCAGACAGACAGAATGACAAAAACTAGATTTTAGCTGAAAAGTTGATAGTGTGCCCGAGTTTTACAATACAGCCACTTCCTTAACTTCCCATTAAGATACGGTTACTCTGTGGGGCTTTTATGTTGAGAAACAACCCTATCCTGTTTTTTTTTTTGCTAAGATACAGTTACCTTCTTTTTCAAGTACAGCTCATTGCTTGTACTTGCAACTTGTAGTCCTACTTGTTACTGGCTTTTATTTTAAAGCCCTGGCTCATCATGATGTTGCTGGTTGCTATGGTGATTAGGTCAGCATTAGAGAGTGGAGTAGAGAGGGGACAGTTGAAAAAGGGGATTTAAAGGATATGGTACCTTTCATACAACTGTTGTTTTTTCAAATAACATGAGTCCTATTATATAGAATATTAGTATCATCAGAAAGAAAAGTCTCTGCTCAATGCGTTGATGTAGTTTTTCATTTCTGTACTAACAAAAATATGAGCAAGATTTGGATAAATTATTTTATATGTTAAAGTACAGTGATTGTGTATGGTCCCAAAGAGAGGTGGTTTTTTGTTTGTTTTTCTTGCTTGTTTTTTCGTCAATTTCCCACTATCTTTTACCATTTTCTTTGGTAAATTTGATCAAAGTTTCTATGCAATTTTTTTACGAAAAAAATATCTGACCGAAAAATAAAACTGTATTGCCTTAAAAGCTAGAAGCATGCACAAGCATCTTGCCTTGCAGCATACGTTTAGCAAAATAAGCCTGACTAACTCCAGTAGTGGAATTAGCTTTTTGTAACAGAATAGGAAAAAATGTGTCAGACTAGCCTTAGTAAGTCTGGCTTATTTGAAAAAATCTCTTGATGAAACAAGCCCCTGGTCAGGACTTTGGTTTTAAATTGCGGTGCAGTCTGTTATCATTTTTGTTTGTTTTAAGACTTACTGCTGCAGCTCTGTCCCTCAATAGACATATATTCAATCATTGTATCATTTGAAAACAGTACTGATAATATATCTAATGTTGAAACTGATAAAAAATTTTTTTGTAAATATACTAATATAAGATTTGAGTTTTATGCATTGTGTTATTACAAAAAGGCTTTTACACCGTCCAACTTCTTTGGAAGGCTGGACAGGAAATTTTAAGGTGACCACAATGTTGCTGTTAAATTTCATCAACTGAAAACACCCTGTGAATGGCCATAAGAAGGTAGCCATGCCCAAAGCCTACTCGCATTAGCATGTGTTTTATTTTAAATGGCACAATAATTTACAAAATAAGAATCATGCTATACTGAAAAACTAGCTGTGAGACCATAAACTCATTAGGAAAATGGTTACTGAGGTATTAAATCAAGTGAGTAATCGGGTCATTTTCTGATAGAATCCTATACAATCATATGATTAGAAATAATGCAGGTTAAGGCACTTCAGAATTAGCTTTACATTTTAGGTGCGGAGGTAGCTGTTTGGTTTCAACCTCTTGTTAGCGGAATAATTATTAAATTTCTCGCAAATATTATAAATATGGCAATTATATATTAACCTAAAATTGTCTCAACGTAAGGCAGGTTCAAATTAATGATTGAAAATGTCTAAACTGGCTCCTCCATCACATTATTTTGTATAATACATACAGTTGTGTGAAAAAGTATTTGCACCTTCCCTGATTCCTTTTTTTCTTCTTTTTTTGCACATTTGTCACACCTAAATGTTTCAGATCATCAAACTATTTTAATATTAGACAAAGACAACCCAACTAAATATAAAATGCAGATCTTAAGTGATGATTTCATTTATTAAGGGAACAAAGCTATCCAACCCTACCTGGCCCTTTGTGAAAAGTAATTGCCTCCCCTTATAAACTCCTCAATAAACTGTGATTAAACAAATCTTATGGAAAGCTGAGTTAAATTTCACTAACCACATCAAGGCCTGATTACTGCCAGACCTGTTGAATCAAGAAATCACATAAATAGAAGCTGTCTGACAAAGTGAAGTAGGCTAAAGCATTCTCAAAAAGCAACACATCATGCCCTGATGTAAAGAAATTAAAGAACAGATGAGCAAAAAGGTCATTGACATCTATCAGTCTTGCAAACCCATTTCTAAGAATTTGGGACTCTAGTGAACCACGGCGACAGCCTTTATTCACAAATGGAGAAAACTTGGAACAGTGCTGAACCTTCCCAGAAGTGGCCGACCAACCAAAATGACTCATGTGTTAACGACTCATCCTTGAGGTCACATAAGAACCCAGAACAACAGAACTGCAGGCCTCACTTGCCTTAGTCAAGGTCAGTGTTGTAAGAAAGAGACTTGGAAAAAATGGCATCCATGGGAGAGTTCCAAGGTAAAAGCCAGTGCTGACCAAAAAGAAGATAAGCTCTCATCTCACCTTTGCCCAAAAAACATCTTGATATCCCCAAGACTTTTGGGAAAATATTCTGGACTGATGAGACAAAAGTTGAACTTTTTGGAAGGCGTGCATCCCCTTACATCTGGTGTAAAACTAAGGCAGCATTTCATAAAAAGAATATCATATCAACAGTCAAATATGGTGGTGGTAGCTTGATGGTCTGGGGCTGCTTTGCTTCACTCTCACCATCAGTTCATGACCTCAAGCTCAAGTGCACTTGGGTTATGCAGCAGGATAATGATCTGAAACACACCAGCAAGTCCACCTCTGAATGGCTTAAAAAACAAACGAAATTAAGGTTTTGGACCAGCCTAGTCAAATTCCAGACCTAAATCCAATTAATGACTGTGGCATGACCTTAAACAGGCTGTTCATGCTTGAAAACCCCTCCAATGTGGCTGAATTAAAACAGTTCTGCAAAGAAGAATGACGCTGGATTGTAGTTGTTGCCAAAGATGTCGGCACAACCAGGTATTATGTTTAGAGGGCAATTACTTTTTCACATCAGGCCAGGTAGTTTTGGATAGCTTTTTTCCCTAAATAAATCCAGAAAATAAGAAATCAGGAAGAGGGCTAATCTTTTTTTCACAGCAGTGTATGACTACATGTTACTCTGTGACTATCTGACTTTAATTCTCTAAAGGGGCATCGTAAAAAAAAAAAACAACCTTACCTGTCATAACAGTCATAATGGGTTTGGTGTCAGTAGAATGAGATTTTTTTTGGTTGTGCCATTATATTGTGTGTCTGCGTTTCAGTAACATCAGACATTACCTCTCTTTATTGTGTGAGCAGAAGGAGGAAGAGCCGGATGTGGTGCTGGTGAAGGTAGAGGAGGTGGAGCCAGTGATGGGGACTCAGAACCAGACAGGCCTCAGCATACAAGAGGGTGAGGGGAACTTTCCACCTTT
>CAFUXE010000107.1:25009-41949 GCA_903364295.1 Serranus cabrilla | reverse complement strand
GAATTCAGTCAAGTTCAACATGGCTGCTCAAGGCTTGTAGACCAATCATTGAGAGGAACCACTTCATTTCAACTTTAGAAATTCCATCTCAGTCAAGGAAATCAGTATTTTAAGGGAATACTCCAATATTTTTGAAAAATACACATATTCCTCTTCTAACCTGATTGTGTCCCAGGGGAACATATGCACGTAAGAAAACCTCTGCTGCTTAATTAACATGTTAAATCTTGGGTTAATAAATCAGTACACCAACATAATGTAAAATGTCTGCACCTGGTTGAAACAAGTGATATTTATTTATTATATTTTATATCTTTTTAGGCGCCCTTGTAAACAGTAATGAATAACTTGCCAACAGGCATATATTGTAGATCAGTGATTCTCAACTGGTGGGTCGGGACCCAAAAGTGGGTTGCGGAACGGTTTTCAGTGGGTCGTGGGCCTTTACCTGGACAAAAAAATCCTGTGGTTTTATTTTGAAGGGGATTTTTTGTATGCCTTCTATTCACTCTGTTTGTTTTCATGTCTTTTTTGGTAATTTTGTGTCTTTGTTTTTTAGGGTTTTTGTGCCTTTTTCTGTCATTTAACATCTTTTTCTGATGTGTCTTTTTTGGAAATCTTGTGCCTTTTTTTGGAAAACGTGTCTTGTTTGGTCATTTTGTGTCTATTTTTGTGGTAATTTTGTGTCATTTTTTGGTAATGTGTCTTTTTTAAGGAATTTCTGCACCTTTTTGGGTAATTTTTGGAAATCTTGCACCTTTTTGGTCATTTTGTGTCACATTGAACATTTTCCTCGTTTTGGGTCTCGTTTGTCATGACGGGGTGATGGTGGGTCCCAAAGCCAGACCCCAGACCAGTTGAGAACCACTGTTGTAGATTATACAGTGAAAATGGAAAGATACCTCAAACACTTTAAAAACAAAAAACAGAACTACCCCTTTAATGCAATTTCTGCCCTTTCTCCCCTCCCTTCTTCCTCTCCAGTCTGCAGCACCTCAGTCGACGGCTGTCAAATTAAAAGACCCCAGCAGTATAGCAGCAGTTCAGCTGAGGGTTCCAGACAACAACATACGTGCCAATCCCAAAACACAACAGCAGAGTTCCAGCAACAACAGCCTTCTCAGTTCCGAGTACTCTCTTTTTGAACTGGAGACATTCTTCAACCACTGGGCCCCTGATAATAGTTCAGTATTGGCATGTAGTGGCCCTTCATGCCATCCAACCACTGATGACTCAGCAGATTGTAACCCGGATAGAGTTATTACTGTAGAGGCTGAACCACAACCTCAATCTCTGCTTCATCCACCGCACGGCTCAGTTTCCTCAGCAATGAGAATGAGTGGAGGGCAAAGATTCTCCTCTGTACAGATCCAGCCATCTCTGTCACAAGGTAAGAGATTGTCTCCTTTACTTTGTTGAGGCATAATGCATTGCTGTTTTTGTGTTCCTTTTTTTTTGTTGATCAAAAATGACACGTGAGGCACTGATGACTGTTACAACAACAAAAACATGAATAAAGATCATATAACTTTGGATTTTGAGACATTTGTAATGATTGATGAGAGGAGACCTTCCTCAGACCACAGCTACACTAAGGTGGCTAGATGAATTGTCTGTCCGACCTATATTATATAGGTATAGGTATAATTCAGATTAGACCTTTAGGTTTTACAGACCAGCCTAAGTCCAACAAACTGTGATGTGTGCTGTCAGACAATCACGGTACTGTCTGTTGAAGACTACCAAAACAGTTATTATATCATAATTAAAATGACATGTTTTATTGGTCACTGCACTAGTAGATACTGATTTATTGTAGAATGTGGACAGAAAAGCACAGTATCATGTTTTAGTCATTCAAAAAACACCACTGAATGTGTGCTGATTTTTTATTTTTTCTGCTCTCAGCCCTGTCAACTTCCCACTCTTCATGGAGCAGAAAACCAATCATGGTAAAAAGTCGGGAGGATCAGTTGCTGCAGCAGCACCGTGACAGCAACAGGATGTCTGAGCAACAACACGGCATTCCCTCTGCACAGACCACACTGGCCTCCTCCTCTGCTGTCAGTAACACTCACAATGGTGATAAAACCACTATTTCTGGTAGCAGCTCAACCAGGACCATAAGTTCCACAGCGGCTCCATCTGCCAGAGGATCCACAGCAGCTTTGGCCTGCATTGAGGTGGCCATCGCTGCACAGCATCGAGCTAACCTTTTGGCTTGCCAAAATAAAATCCAGGCCGCCAACCTTGTGCACAGTGAGCGCCGCAGGAAGAGCTACATATGCCAATCCTGTGGTAAGGCTTTCTCCGGCTTGTCCAATCTGGAAGCCCATGAAAGAGTCCACACTGGGGAGAAACCTTTTGGCTGTGATACATGTGGGAAACGCTTCTCAGAGGCTGGAAACCTGAAGAAGCACCAGAGAGTTCACACTGGGGAGAAACCCTTTAGCTGTGACCAGTGTGGAAAGAGGTTTGCTTGGATCTGCAACCTGAGGACGCACCAGCAATCTGCAACAGGCTGTGGACTACAGGCAAGGGGAGGGCTTGGATGATCATAGAGTAGACTGTAGGGGACAGGACTGTTAATGCTAGTAGTCTTTCATTTACACACACAGATGTGCATTGCCACTTTTCAATTATTTTAGGGTTTCCACAGTTGTAAAAAGTAGTTACTCTATGGTCACAATGTGTCTGACAGTGATATACTGATGCCTCCAAATTGCTCTAGCTGATATTTTGGCCTAACTTTTTGCTGTCTTTATATGTCCTACCATACCAGAAACCTTTGTTAGTTCCCAGTTTTGAAAACCACTGGTTGACTATGTGAACATGGGTAGTGTTTGGCAATACACATTTTATGTTGCACAATGAAATTATTTTACTTACAACCCCTGTTAGTTGAGTTCTACTAGCTTATAGTGTTGAGGTGGTCCTCTATCTGTGATGGCCACATGCAATAAAAATAAACAAAATGACTTAAACTCTG
This sequence comes from Serranus cabrilla, assembly GCA_903364295.1. Taxonomy (NCBI): domain Eukaryota; kingdom Metazoa; phylum Chordata; class Actinopteri; order Perciformes; family Serranidae; genus Serranus; species Serranus cabrilla. Next base: position 38,960 of record CAFUXE010000107.1, on the reverse strand, counting down.
AGATACAATTTTTGTCTCTGTTGAGCGTCACCTGACCACCAATACATTTCTGGAACATACCTTCAGCATGTGTAGGCTTTGGTTAAAATAGTATTCACTGTTAGCTGACCATCTTTAAACTATGAGATTGTCACTCAGTAGCGTGTTCTGTATTTGTTATTCACTCTGAAATGAAAATGTACCTTGTCTAGGTAATAGTTAATAACTGTGATGGGCCATAGATGTCCTTGTGGAGCCTATTTTGTAATGTATGTCACTGGCAGCCAAACATATGTGATACTACTGTCCTGCAGTCTTTACACTGGATTTCCATTTTATTTAGTATCAATTGTAGTGCATCCCTTTGCTTTGTAGAGATCTGGGTATTCAATTCAAATTTTAAAGGGTCCAGTTACTAACATTTCCACCCAGCTATAGTCCAAACCTCCTAATGTCTAAATTGCATCATTTAGCCTTAAGTTACATCTATCAAATAAAGTCAACAATGTACAGTACATTTTCATGTCATTTCAACAATAGTTATTGTAAAATTACAACATACAACATACAGACACCTTGGATTGCAATTGCATGAAAAACAAAAAAGCTATCTGTACCATGAAAAATTTAGTCCTAGCACAATGAACAATCAATTTGATTAGCTCAATTGAGTGTAGTTACGGCTATATAACTGACTGGATTGGCTGCAAAAGTGTTTGATATCTGCAACTGTAAATAAAAAAAGCACAATGCTCTATGAATAAATTGTTCACAGGTCTGCATAGACCCATCGCTTGGACTGGGACCTCACCATGGAATACCATTTGTAAATGCGTGGTATAGATGATGATAGGTGAAGTTGAGTAAAGGAGTTTATAATGGTTATCAAAGGATGATTTCAATCTGTTGACCTCTGGGTAATGGATTCAGCATGCTTCTGCTGTGCCACTTTGCAGGCTGCTGTAGCTCAGCAGTCATAATGTACAAATGCACATAACTTTATGGTTGCCGTAATAGCAAAAGTATGTCTTTGGCTGACTTTAACCTTTCTCATAATGAGCTGATTAAGGTCAGCTGCTGCATTTTGTCAACGACTTATAGGGGAGGCAGGGGCACTTGTAACATGGGGCAAATGTAACACAGTCAACCAGAAACAAACATACCAAGCAGTTGTTTGATGTGACTGTAGGTCTGTACAACGGACTGTGAAATGGGCAAGGTTGTACCCTTGCAGTCTTTGGGCCTATTTCTAGGCTGCAGAAACTCCTTAAAGAGCCTGAGGCAAACACTCTCTGTGACCCTGTTAATATCAGGGCTCTGTGCAACCTGGCCATGGGTCATGAATAGTCTGTGGAGGAAAAAGGCAAGATAATAAATATTTAGCAACAACAGTTGATTTTTTAAGTGTAACATGTAATTAATGATAATCATGTTGCGTTTGAGCTACGTAGCCTAATGTGTGTATCCACTATATTCACCTTTTAGCTGCTTGCTGACCAGGTGATGAGCCACTGCGTTTTCTTGAAGCCCTCCACCGCCCTGGCAAGGTCTGCAGTCTCTGTGTCTCTGCAGTTATTGTGCGGTTCAGACTGACTAGGTATCCACCTGTTGTAGATTAATTTAGCAAAAACTCGGGTATGGGAAGAGTTTGGGGAGGCCATGGAGGAGGATTACCGGTAGGCCTCGAAGAAATTCTGGCAAACTGTCCGGCGCCTCAGGAGGGGGAAGCAGTGCTCCACCAACACTGTGGAAGGAATACTTTGAGGATCTCCTCAATCACGTCTTCCCTAGAAGAAGCAGAGGCTGAGGACTGAGGAGTTTGACTCATTGATCACCCAAGTCGAAGTCACTGAGGTAGTCCGTAAGCTGCCCAGTGGCAAGGCTCCGGGGGTGGATGAGGTCTGCCCTGAGTACCTCAAGTCTCTGGATGCTGTGGGGCTGTCTTGGCTGACACGTCTCTGCAGCATCGCGTGGCGGTTGGGGACAGTGCCTCTGGAATGGCAGACCGTACTGAAGAGGAGAATTCGGCTGATAGTCGAACCTCGAATTCAGCAGGAACAATGCGGTTTTCGTCCTGGCCGTGGAACACTGGACCAGCTCTATACCCTCCACAGGGTGCTCGAGGGTTCATGGGAGTTCGCCCAACCAGTCCACATGTGTTTTGTGGACCTGGAGAAGGCTCTCGACCGTGTCCCTCGTGGCATTCTGTGGGAGGTGCTCCGGGAGTATGGGGTCGGAGGCCCTCTGCTAAGGGCCGTGTGATCCCTGTACGACAGGAGCAGGAGCTCGGTTCGCATTGCCGGCAGTAAGTCAGATCTGTTCCCAGTGCATGTTGGACACCGGCAGGGCTGCCCTTTATCACCGGTTCTGTTCATTATTTTTATGGACAGAATTTCTAGGCGCAGCTGGGGTCCAGAGGGGTTCCGATTCAGGAACATCAGGATTTCATCTCTGCTCTTTGCAGATGATATTGTTCTGTTGGCTCCTTCGAGCCGGGACCTCCAGCATGCACTGGGGCGATTTGCAGCCTCCACAGCGGGAGGAGTCAGCTGAGGTGGCTTGGGCATCTGTGTCGGATGCCCCCTGGACGCCCCCCTGGGGAGGTGTTCCAGGCATGTCCCGCCAGGAGGAGACCCAGAGGAAGACCCAGGACACGCTGGAGCGACTATGTCGCCCGGCTGGCCTGGGAACGCCTTGGGATCCTCCCGGAAAAGCTGGAGGAGGTGTCTGGGGAGAGGGAAGTCTGGGTGTCCCTGCTCAGGCTGCTGCCCCGCGACCCGGCCCCCGATAAGTGGCAGAAGATGGATGGATTGATGGACTAATCTGTTCATTTGAATGTTAAAATGTATATGTTCGCAGACTGACTTAGAATATTTCAATGTTAAACTTACCAAGGAGTTGTTGCTTCTCTTTAAGGACTACTTTAGCCATGTGGGATCTCCTCATCCATACGATCACAGAACGAATCCTCGCCGCCCAGTTGGAAATTGTGCTGCAGTTGTACAGCGACCAAGCTCCAAGGTTAAGTATGTGCGCAAAATATGGAAACTTGATAATGTCCAGCTTTTTCACAGCTATAGCCATGTTTGCTGCATTATCCACAGTGGCTGCCACCACCTTTCCTTTACTCCAAACTCCTCCAGGATCCCCTCAATCTTCTCTGCCACAGCTGTCCCTGTCTGTGATCATACACTGCTTTGGTTTTGAGGACCTTGTCTTTATTCTGACCTTCCTTGACATAGTGTAATGTTAAAGTGATGTAATGATCTTGACTGAAACTGGCCCAACCATCAGCTGTGATAGCTGCTTTTGTGACATGTTTCAGGTCTGAGATCAGATTGCTCTTTTCAACCTCATACCAAGCAGGGATCAGATGATTTGTTAAACTGTCTCTGTTTGGGGCATGGTATTTTGGGTTGAGAGTCTTTATCATCTCCCTACAGAAAACATGGGAATAATGACGATACATAACTACACTGGTTAAAACATCATGCTACTATGCTAGATTTCACCTGAGCAGATAACAAATATATTAAACAATTTAACCTACCGAAATGCAGGGGCATCTACTGTGGCAAAAGGGTGTAGACCCATCACCACAAACCTGGTCACAGCTCGGTGACATTCTTCTATCCTCGCCTCTGTCAGTTTTATCTGATAAAGGGGATGCTAAAGGTATGCAAGAGCTACCCGCTGCAGCCTCCAAGCCAGTGTGAGAGCTAGCCTCTGAGCTAGCATGACTCTGGCGGTCATCGTCGTCATCTAAAATGTATTCCAGGAGATGGACAGTATTCATATTGTGAAAGGAGCTTAACTTGGCGCTAGCATAAACACAATATACAGGACCCGGAGGAGTTTATCGTTACTTTCGACGTGTAAGCAGATGACGCCGAGACATTAGCTCCGCTCCTGCTTGTACCTGGATGAGACTCACCTTTGTTAAGTAACGTATCAAACACAGTACATTTCCGCAAATGAATTGGATGCTGAGTGGACAAATATTTCTGCATGTTTGAAGTATTTCCCCCCTTTGACGAAATGAAAGTCTTGCAAGTGTTGCCCCCAAGTAGCCCTGGTATCATCTATACGCGTGAAATATAGCCAAACTTTAGAATGCTTCTGCCTTGGAGCCATGTTGGAAATTAATTGGTTGGAACCGGTTTTCGATTCCCATCCCTATTCATAATTCGATCCCTGACCATGGCAGCCAACATGTCGAAGTATCCTTGGGCAAGATACTGAACCCCAAACTGCTCCCGATGCTGCGTTCATCGGTGTGTGAATGAACTCCTGATGGTGGCAGGTGGCACCGTGTAGGGTAGCCTCGGCCACCATATGAAAGGGTGAATGAGCGCAGTCTGTAGTGTAAAAGCACTTTGAGTGGTCGCAAAGACTAGAAAAGCACTATATAAGTGCAGTCCATTTACAAAACACAATTTTTTAAACCCAAATTAAAAGAAGCTGTAAGGAGGATGTCATCGAGGCAGAGTTTATAAAACTCAGCTGGCAGGCCATCGGGCCCTGGAGATTTACCGCTGTTTAGCTGTCCGATTGCTTCAATGACTTCATCCCTCCTCACCACTCCCAGCAAGGAAACAAAGGTTTGAGGCTCATAAGGTTCAATCACTCTTAAAAAGGAGCTCATGACGTCGCCATCGGAGTCTATACTCCCGTAGTTCAGAGAGCAGTTCTCCATGACGGCACATCGCTTATCTCTTTCTTCACAACAAAACTTACCATTAACACCTTTAATCATTTTAATAAAAGTGCTCTTTCTCTTTTGTTGACTGGCCGAGATGGTACGTTACCATTGACGTCACTCCCGACCAGCTTTTGCATGTTAAAAAGTAATTCATTATTTACAGAATCAATTTCACTTTTTAGTTTACCCAAAACATTTTCATCTTGCTGTGACCTATTTTTGTTGTGTTTCAGTTCTATATATTTTCGCATTTCTTCATTGGATTCAATATTTTTAAGTTTATTTCGGGACTTTTAAATCTAAAGAAATCTTTCACTCTGTATTTCAATAATTCCCATAATTCATTATCTGATCTCAGTAAAACTTTAAGATCTATAACTTTACTTATTTCACTCTTTAATTCACTCAGTACATTATCATCATTTAAATATTTCACATTTAGTTTCCAGAAGCCTTTCCTGTCATTGTCACCACACATGACAGAGGCTTTAACGATTAAATGATTCGAGTAATTAATGATTACAGAGTCATAATGGAGTGCTCGGATCGGAGAGGATATATATATTCTGTCTATTCTTGTTTTAGTTTTGGTGTCAAAGCGGGTGAAGTTGGTGCTATGTGGATTTAACACTCTATACAGATCAGACAGTGAAGAGTCATTAACAATTTTTTTTAAGAGTTTTCCTTCATGTGTAATTTTGAAGGGTGTGTTAGCAATTCTGTCCATTTCCTCAGTTACAGCATTGAAGTCTCTGCATACTATTATATTATACCCAATGTTGACAATTTCTTTTAACTTTTTAAATAACTGTATTTTCTTGGTCCTTTCAGGTGCAGTATAAACATTAATTATACAGATGTTTTTACTTGCATAAAAGCAGTCAATTAGAAGAAGTCTATCAGATGTAACATCTTGTTTTTTTATAATGACCACATCCTGATTTCTAAATAAAACACCAACACCGTCAGCGTTATCCTCACCGATAGAAATAACACATAAACCTTTAGACCAGAGTCGAGACAATGGTTTGTGTATTGACCCGGAGCTGTCTTTCAAGCCCTATACTGGTTTTTATCATAATAAGAGCTAGTCGTTGTTTGAGTTTACTTTATCATTCAATGAACTGTTTTACAGTCCAAATCAGAAGAAAAGATAATCTCTCAACTGATTTGACCTAAGACACTTATCTTAGGCCCCTTAATATTTTATATAATTCTCTATTCAGATTTGTTTTGAGGTGTCCATGTGGAACTCATAATTGCTTGAATGGTTGCAGCCCAAATTTAGAAGTTCATCTTCAAATGTGTTTCCTTCAATTGTCCCTCCTATTTAAAACAGCTCTCGATTCCATATAGTTTATCATATCCGCTAAGACATATGCAACATCCCTTTTTCTTTGACCCCCAAATTTCCAAACAAGTTGGGCATAGGTCATTCCAATATAAAGCTCCATTGGACTGGAATAACCTTCCTCTTTTCTTGCTTGCTATCACCTCTTCCCACTGCTATAGGACTCTATATTCTCATCTTAAAACAACCTGTTCTTGTTTTTCATTTTTGCCAACATAAAATTGACTTTTTTTTGTGCTGATGTTATTGATTGTTTATACAGGTCATTTTTTCTTCTACAACTGGATTGTTGTTGTAACAGCTAGCTGGCTAAATTCAGCAGCTAGAGTTGGCTGCCAGGTTGGAAATGATAACATTGAAAACTACTAAGTTCTTGTTTTCACTGGTAATAATAAACTCCACAACTGGACTGTTGAGATGATGAAATAGCATGGGATTTATTGAATTATTTTACAATATATTTATTAATTCAATATATTCATTATACATTGTATCCTCTTACATATTTTCTAATGTCTTTTGTAAGATATTGGCCATTTTGGAGTACTTTTGGTGTTACCAGTAACCTTAACCCCATTGAAAAGCATGTATTTCCAATGCACAGCAGGGATATTGGTGTTGCCACAGCAGGGTTTAGTTTACAATAAACACAATGGTTTGGTATGAGTTGTTGAGTGTTGGAGATGCCAGCCATAGAGATGTCTGCCTTCTCTGGAACTTGAAAAAAGATGGCATTTGGCTTGTGGTGCTTCTTTCTAGAATAGTTTCAACGTGTGTGAATTATCTTGACATACTTGACAAACTGCTGTAACAATTTGATTTCCCAATTGCGGGATAAATAAAGTTATCTTATCTTATCTTATCTTATCTTATCTTATCTTATCTTATCTTATCTTATCTTATCTTATCTTATACTGGGTCATGTTTACTGGAGGGTTTCTTTTTGTTTTTCATATGTTTATTTTTGGTACTCTGAGCACCAAAAGGCCAGTGGCATCTTGTTACATTTTATATAAGAGAAGGCAGATGTTTCTCCAGCTTATGACACTCCGCAACTCACACAAAAACACAAAACAATCAAGATTGATAAAATGTTGTTGAAGTGAACTGTCCTCAACTGTCCTGTTAATATCTGGGTTTTAAAGGGGATTCACACCAGTCAACATTCCCAAGGTTTCGTAGTTGTGGTAATTTACATTTTCTCACATGGTATGGAGCAGCTCTGCAAACATGGCTCTTAAATGTTGAATATAGTACATAGTTCAGTATATGAATTTGCAGTCTTTTATAAGTTCATTCTGGTTTCATTAGTGACTGACTACAGGATACAAACCACTTTCACTTTCACCCTACTCTTCTACTCCCCCATCACAGATAGACAGACCAATAGACAACATTAAAGAAGAGGAAGGAGAAGGGAAATAAGGCTCTTGCATAAAGGTCAATGCGTTTGGCAGCAGCAGGTATGACAGGTTTGGGTGGTGGTGGTTTCTTGTTGGCTTTGTTCTGGGACTTGAGGGCCCCGGACACTTCAACAGGTTTACCATAACAGTCAAAGTTGGATAGTTCAAAGTCTCGAGGTAAAGATCCCACGATGCTGAAGTCATTGGAGCGAAGGTCTGATTTGGAGGTGCATACTTTCTTACAGCGAGTTTCTACCACCTTGTAAAAGAAAGAGACTGACTAAATAAAGACATTTGATATTGTCACTGATGTCATTAACTGTACAAAAGAAAGAGCCATCAAATGGCTAATTGTTGTCTTACAGCTTTTTAGTACAAGTTCCCCCAACGAGTGGGGCCATGATTTCTTTTACAAACATTATTGATTAAAAATCTGCCTGCTTACATGGCTCTTTTTGCAAACAGTTTGTTGATAATATAGCTGCACATTACTTTATTTCATCAAGGGAAAACTGAAGTCTTTGTTAACTGAATTCAATAGAACACATCTTTTTATATTACATTTGGTTGATTTATGTAATGTATTCAATAATTGCCGAGTTGTGATTACCTGCAGAGTGTTGACATGTATGGGTGTTCCACCAGTCCCATTCACTGTGTTGTTAGTTTTATTTGAAGGCTTCTTTCCTTCTTTCTCTTGCAAAGCTTTCTCCTTTGTGGCCATTTTGGCTTTCTCTTCCTCAATCAGTTTGGGACTGTTGAGCATCACCTACAGAAAACAGAGAAGAAAATATTTCTGGCCAGGGTTGCTTGTCTCACTGATCATAATGCCTGCATTCAAGGGTTACCAACTGTCCACACATAGATTATATATGAGTGGGTTTCTACAGTCACGCTATGTCACTATGAATTTACTGGAAATGTTTGTACTGGGATTAGTCCATTTTATCACACAAACAAAACAAATAAAACACTGTTTTTCTGTTTTTGTTTTTCTGTTTTTCTATTCTGGTTCTAACATCTGAGTGCCAAGATATACACTAAGGACAGGAGAACAGTGCTAATATTATATTATATTACAGATTAGAGAATATGTTTTTTTGCGTCTGTAATAAAAACATCTAATAACTCTCTGAATGACTCATGATTGCGCATTTAAAGATGTTTATTATTACATTTCTGTTTTGTTTGTGTTTTGTCTTGGGATGACAATAAAATACTTCGATGAAAGTGCATATGAGAGCAGTAAGTTAGCATTGTATTCCAGCCGGCCTGTTATGAAACAATTTCCATACTATAGATCCACTTCTCAACATATTCTTATTCCAAGTCATACAAGTAAGTAGGCTGTAAGACAAAACAAATAAAAAATAAATCCCTGGAATATGGGTGAAGCTTGCCTGCTGACACTTACACGACAATGACTTTGCCATGAGCAAAGAGCAAAAGCATTTGTTTGTAGTGTACAGTACAGAAGTAAATTCCACGAGTTACATTGTACCTGGCTTAGGTTAGGGTAAGTAGTAAATTATGCTGGAGAAGGTAGGTGGGAAATGACCAGGAGTTACACTGGAAGTCCAGGCAAAGTTGGACATAAGTAAAGGGATGCAAGACACAGGCCGTGTTATAAAGTGTTACCGAAAAGTCTTAGTCATTGTACAGAGACAAGATGACTTGCTTGTACAGCACAGCACCCAAAAACTCACTGTAGTCTATAATCATAGGCACACCCAGCCTCGCTTTCAATATAACACAACATCCTCCTCTTGTAATAACTGTGGCTAAACATCAGCACTGAAGTCATAACTTCACAACTTCTAATTTTCCATCATTATCAACACTATTATTGTGATGTGAAGCCGTTATTTCCTGACTGTGTGTGATGGGGGCCTCTGCTTGTGACTTTATAAATAATCTTTATTTAGGCAGGGAATGTAACTCAGGTAAAAGTTTTCCACAATGTGCATTCATTCACTCTAAAATAATAATAATTTAAATAAATTAAAAATAAATAAAAAAAAACAAAAAAAAAGCCAGCTGTTTCACTTGACAAAAAAAAAATGTGAACCATTCATGGGTGTAGAAAGAGAACTGTAGCCTATAATGGTGTATGATTATACTTTTTTTCTTTCTGAACTTTATTATGCTTGATAATAACTTAGCATGCTACTTTTATTTTGATGGGACTTTTATTTTCTCGTTTCCAGTCTGTCCACCGTCATATTAGTAATTGAGAAACAAAAAAAAAAAAGAAAAAATGAATTTGCAATAAGCAAATTTGGGCCGTTATTTCATTTTGGATTTTTTTTCCGTTATTTTGTTTTTTGATGCTGAGAGCAAAATCCGTTTTTTTGTTTTTGGTTTAAAACGAAAAAAGGAAAAGGGGCCACTTTTTTCGTATTCTGGTTTTGACAGACAAACGGATTATATTTTGACCCCCAGACCGTTACTACTGTTGCACTCTCCTTCCACAACCCCCCTGGCAACTACTGTAATGTATACATGTGTAGAGTTGAACATATCTGTGTGCTTGTGTTTGAGAACTGACCTGTACCACAGCGTACTCCACCAGTGATGAAAACCCAAAAAGTAGACAGGCAATGAGCCAGATATCAATGGCTTTTACATAGGAAACCTTTGGTAGCTCTGACGCCAAGAGCATACTCTCACTGGACAGAGAGAGTACTGATAAAATGCCTAGAAACACACAAATAGCAAAACATTAGTATTATTACAAACAGTACATGTTATCTCCAGATAAATAAGATTTGTGTCAAATTAAATTTGCTTAGAACGAAAGGTAGTTTGATGCTAAAAAAAAGTGGTTTTGATTGTGGAATGGTTAATAAAGGAAGGATGTTTTAATAAATGGTTGGATTAACGGACTGGAGCCACACGGTGGAGTTGTGGTTAGCACTCTTGCCTCACAGCAAGAGGGTTGCGGGTCCGATCCCCGCCTGCGGCCCTTCTGTGTGGAGTTTGCATGTTCTCCCCGTGTGTGTGTGGGTTCTCTCCGGGTTCTCCGGCTTCCTCCCACAATCCAAAAACATGCAGCTCAGGTTTAATCGGTGACTCTAAATTGCCTGTAGGTGTGAGTGAGCGTGTGAATGGTTGTCTGTCTATATGTGTCAGCCCTTTGACAGACTGGCCTCCTGTCCAGGGTGTACCCCGCCTCTCACCCAATGCAGCTGGGATCGGCTCCAGCCCCCCGTGACCCGGGTTGACCCAGATAAGATTAATGAAATTGATTTTGGTCAAGTGTTTTGATGTAAGTCTGCATAGCAGCATTTTATTTTTCTGAGTGCATTTCTTGAAACTTGACCTTGGTGTGTAAAATGAGCTGGGTAAGCTTTCAGTGGCTAGGCTAGTAGTTTGCTGTGCCGCAGTAGAGCATTGATTTAATTACTGGAAGAATTTTGTCCATAGTATTGGAAATGTACACAGCTTGAGATGTAGGAAGTGTTGGTAAACCTGCAGAGTTTAGCTGTAATGTTAATATCCAGCATATACTGTCAGTATATTCACCAAAAGTGAACTGCAATCACAGTCGCCTCAGATCTATTTTTATTCAAAGTTTCCTAATATTGAATGCCTCATGTCAAATTTGGCAATGGCAAACACTGGGTCCCCAGCAACACACCTGCCAAGTGTGAAATTGGAAGGATGAACAGTTTCTGAGATATGCCAAGGATACACTGCCAAACTCTTTGCTTTAGGCCAAGTTCAAAATGCAAAATCACATGTAAAATCTGTACTCACTCCTCATCAAGAGTCAGGAGAAGAATTGTGATGTATTTAACTTTGATGCAGATATACCATGGAACATTTTGTGGCACTTACCTAATGGCACCCTTGCAGCTGAGGCATCGGGGTTAATCCAGAATGACAACCAGGATAAAACGACAATCAATAGAGTTGGAGCATAAACTCCCATCAAGTAGAAACCAACCTGACGACGTAATGTAAAAATCACTTCCACGCAGGTGTAGTATCCTAGAAACAGACAGGAGTGTTAGAGCAATGGTGTATTGTTTACATGCTTTTGGATTAAATTTTCATTGCAAAAGTGAATTGTGTGATGCAATTTAAGTGTGAGTGGCAGGCTGTCTGAATTTATCGCCATTTTTTATTGGCTATGTGGTTTCAAAGTGAAGGGAATTCACTTTCACAGACACTTTCAGAATAGATGTGCTTGCTATCCAATTGCCAAAAAAGGCAATTTTTGCCTAATTATAATTAATTGAGCATTTATATCATCATTAAGAGGCTTTATAAGAGGCTGCAGAATGTTAAGGGGATTAAGGTAATTGTTCAAATTGTAGAATGTGCATTGATGTGTGTCCCTATTAAGACCTGTGTTCCCCTGGTCTGCCTTGCTAATGAAGTTTTGGTTGGTTTGTTTAAGTGCAGCTTAAGCGCTGGGCAGGTTAAGCTTCAATGGTAGGATGTGGAGCAACAATTTAACCAACTGTAGTTTTTAGACACTATTATAGTCATAGTGAAGCCAATTTGAGTTATTCAGCTTTTTACAACCGGTTCTCTCAATCCTGCTTTTTAATGGATTCTACTGCATTTTAGAGCAAGACCTGCCATGTGATGGTGTGATTGGTCAGCACTGCTCCTCATGTTCTTATGGCCCAACGTTAACATTGAAAGGTGTCTGGGTGTTGGTTTCTCAACTGGCTGATTAGCTCAGTTTAGAAGTAAGAGGCCATCAAACCTGTGGGCTGTGGGTTTGACTGACTGTTGATCGTTTGGGTAGTTAGCAAAACTAATGTTTAATAGGTGTTACTGTAACTGTAACTTTATGGTTCGGGTAAGGGTTAGGGTTAACTTATAAGGGCAAGGCCAACGTGTGAATATAGTGCTCCTTTGCTTTTTAAAGAAATACACTTAAAAAGTAATACTTAATTGTTTTTCTGCTTGTCGGCTACAGACACCTGGGTGAACTTGGAATATACACCCAGGATGCAAATAGCATTGTTAGACACCTGGGGCCTCATGTATCAAAGACTGCGTAGCTTGAATACTGAAAGATGGCGTACTCCCAAAACTAGAAAAGTACGTATGCAAACTTACTTCCACATGTATCAAACTGTTCTAACGCCAGGTTGTGCGCACCTTTCCTTGATACATCTCAATCAGCGTGGAATTGAGCGCACATGCACGAACCACCAACCACGCCCCGGCTCCTCCCGCAAATGAATATGCAGATGACATGTAAATAACCATAGATTTGCCAGTTTGCCCACTGATTTTCAAAAGAACAAAGGCAAATCAGCGTGCTGCCTCTCTTGTTTAATGCTGCTTAACATTCTTATGTATGATATTTCTACAATTTATAGCCTAATGTTATTTTCAAAATGTTATATTATAAAGACTCCAAGGTAGAGGTGGACTGCTGGACTTGAGCTAGAGCCGATAGTTGTACTTACACCTAAGAAAGACAAGTAACTAAGCTAAAAGCCTGTCAATTCAAACTAAAATAATAGCACCTTAGGTAGTAAGTAATTATTGGAATCCCCCAGTTGGAAATCAGTTTATTTAAGGGTGTCAGCTTACGTACTAGGGATACGAAATTTAACTTTTTCATGAATGAGAGCTGACCTTCATGAAATACGAATATTAACTGTTAATAGACAAGCAGGCAACTAAATCCCACAGGCCCGGACATAAAGTTACTTTTTACATTACACAGACAGCTGCCATGTTATTACCTGCACATTCCAGACACGTCCCCAAGTTTCCACCACTTGTTTAGCTGCAAGGTTGTCAGCTGTGTCTGACAAGACACGCTTTAAAAAAAATGCTGTTCATATAGTTGTGTGCCACCAAGTTATTGTTGTGATGTTTTTGTATGTCATTAAGTTGGTTCATGTTTTTTTCTTTTTTAAATGTTGCACATGTGTTGTTAAGTTGGTGGAGATGCTTCTTAATTTGCTTTTGTTTTTGTCCATTTGCAGCACACTGAATCCTCAGGGCCACCGTAGACACAACATCAATATGGTAAATACAAACCTGTTCCTTGATAGTACTTTGTGCAGTTTCCATATTTGATGTCCTCTTGTTTTATGTCAAACTGGGGGAGAGCAATCTCGTCCATCTGAACTGGGTCAGACTGCCACATGAATACAAGATCACTGGTGGTATAGCCAACTAAAACATAAGAACAAAAATGTTATGCCCTGTTCTAGGTTTTGTTTAAAAACATCTTTTTTCTTTTTTTTGTTGCCAAAGCTGCATATTGATACCTGACCTGTAAAACAGATTGTGTCTCTTAAATCCCCCCCAACGTTGACCCATTGACTATTTGCCAAAAAACACAAGATGAATATGGGAAATACTAATTCAACTTAATACTCTCCTGCAATTCCTCCAAAATTATGAATTCATTGTTGATATTGTTAATGCAAACTTTGTAGTATGTTTTAAAGTATTCATAAAGAACAAAGAAAATTCACACAAAGCATTAAAACGGATTATTTGGCAGATACAACATATACAGTACAGAAACAG
>CAFUXE010000106.1:283949-332310 GCA_903364295.1 Serranus cabrilla | reverse complement strand
ATTCTTATTGCCCACCAAGGACTTCCGGGAACTATCTGAAGTCTACATGGATCACGTGACGAGTAATCATTTTGAACTTCCGTTGTCACGACTCTCTCTTTCAAGGGCTCTGTACACACTGTAGTAGTGTTTACTGTAAATTATGCAATACGGGTGCACTTGAAATGTTGGAGCGTGTGACTCCGAGACAAATTGTCAACGGAGTGAAGAAGAGGTTTCCCGGAGCAAAGTCGTGCTTGCTTGGGGTGAATGTCAGTCAAATGTCTGCCGAATATCCAACTTAATACTAAATTCACTGCAGTGAACTTTTGAACCGCCAGATGGCGATATTTTCACAAGGCACGGCTTCAGTTTGCAACACAATGAACTTTGGTAGGATTATCCAGAGTTTTCAGAACAAAAGTGAAAGGGCAAGTGCGTTGTGTCAGAAAGAGACATATCTAGAGCTAAGGTCGGACAGGAGAAGCATATTAAGTTAGTTGTTTTCATTTTGAGATAACAACCAAGGCTAAATTTGAGTTAGCAACAAGGGATAGTTGTTTTGAAAGTCGGGACCTCGTTTTTCTTCATCCACCTGAGGTGAACACCCCGAAGACAACATCTTAAAGCAGAAAACCCTCATCACGTTCACACGCCGTGGATCGTGCCTGCCTCTAAATTGACAGTTTATCTCCCTTATGAGTCCATATGTCTCATCGCTGTTACAGCGTTTTTCAGCATTTCCTCGGGAACAGATGCCTCAGTGATTTTGCTCTTGTCGTAATCAGCTTTATCTGGATACTCCACTTTGGACTGGAAACAGCATTTTGACAAATCATCATTGTTGTTTTTTTCATGTTTTGGAGTGTAAACCTAAATCACATCCTTGTAGCCCCTCCTCTTTCTGCTGTACCGCTGAGGAAGAGCCACAACACCAGAGAGCTGCGAGTCAGTCTGACACCAAACACAGAGGAAGACAGAGGATCTCCAGAGAATAGACGCACACAACAAGGACTCAAGTGCGAGAATAAGGATAAACTGTCATTCTTGGACTGTACCAAAGGGAGTAAGGAGATTGGAGCAGTGAACTCGCCTCTGTAGGATTTGTGTTTGTGAGTAAAGACAAAACTAAACAGCTTTTCCTCCCTGTAAAGTGGATCCTTCCTGACTCTGGAGAACACTTTTCTTTTCTGTAGTGTAGCATGGAAGCTTTAAGTTGTAAGCAGACAAGACCAGTTCATGCTTTAGAAATGTGTGTGTTGTTAGTTGATTGAACAGTTTATGTCAGATTAATAACCATGGTTGAGCCAGTGGGGTTTGTGGCGGCATGGAGAGCCCAGTTCCCTGAGTCTGATCCCCCTTGCATGGAGCTGAACTCACTGGGGAACATTGAACAAGAGCTGGACAAATGCAAGGCATCTATCCGGCACTTGGAGAAAGAAGTAAACAAGGAGCGCTTTCGGATGATCTACCTGCAGACTCTGCTTGCAAAAGAAAGGAAGTCTTATGATGGACAGCGATGGGGATTTAAAAGCACACCTCAAATGAATGATGGAGACATGCCCAGCAGCCCAGACAGGTCCCACACAGATGAGGTAACTGTGGGCGAGCAGCAGCAGCAGAGAGGGCCAGGCAAGACAGCCAGGTGTAAACCACATCCAGAAGGAGAGGTGGATGGTGCGTCCCCGGCCAAACAGAAGGGTGGGGTGTCACCTGTCCGCCAGGAGTCAGAGATTCCCGATTTCCCAGTGGGCACAGGTTCGGTAGCAGCTCTGAGGTCCAATTTTGAGCGCATCAGGAGGGCCAACTCTCACACAGCTGGAGATGGCAGAGGGTTGTCGGTGATGGGCGGCCAGGAGAAACCTTTCTATGTAAACATGGAGTACCATCAGGATCGAGGGCTGGTCAAAGTTAACGACAGGGAAGTCTCAGACAAGATCAGCACCCTGGGCAGTCAGGCTATGCAGATGGAGCGCAAGAGGTCCATGCACTCACTTCCAGGAAACCTGTCAGCGGCCACGGGTGACATCAGCAAGGCTGTTCAAAGAGGCAGGTCCACTGAGGGGAACTGCAGCTACAACGGGTCATATGATGACGCCGAGGTCAGCCCACACTTCCTGAAAGACAGTGTGATCCGTTCCACTGGGGGGAAGTCTGAGCGGCAGCCAGCAGAGTGCCAGCCTTACACCAGTGTGTATGTTGGGGGTATGATGGCTGAAGGGGACACCCGAGTCATCCATATTAGGGACCACAGCATAGAGGAGGACGCACACCTCACCTGGCCGAGGCGCTCCTACTCTCCTGGCAGCTTTGACGATGTGGGAGGAGGCTACACACCGGACTGCAGCTCCAACGAGAACTTAACATCTAGCGAGGAGGACTTCTCCTCGGGCCAGTCCAGCCATGTGTCTCCCAGCCCCACAACCTATCAGATGTACAGGGACAAAAGCCGTTCACCGTCCCAGCACTCTCAGCAGTCCTTTGACAGCAGCAGCCCGCCCACACCTCTGTCTCAGAAACGCCTGAAGCAGCAGGTGATGGTGTCTGAGGCCTCCATCATGGGGGTGCGTAAAACAGGCCAGATCTGGCCCAGTGATGGGAACTCCACCACCTCCAGCAGGACGTCTCATGACAACAGTGTTCAAGGAGATCTGGGTAGGTCTGCAAGACACACTGCACAACAGATAATTCCTTTCATTTTCAGGATTAAAAGCATGAAAGTATTCTAATGGATAGAGATGATAAAGTACTAAAAAGCACATTAAAGGCCCTCTAATCACTGTCTGAAAGATGTCTGTGCTTGCTTTGGCTGGCCTTGATCCAGAGTAAGTCACTGATGTGTAAAATGCACCTAATACTTCGACCTCATACACCCTAAAACGTTTTCTTGAGCCAGGATTATAATGCACTTATTTTTTAAAAACACATTTATTTTTTGTTGTGTTTTCGCCAATTCCCTTGGTTTCAGCAGGTTTACTTGAGTGGAACTGAGCCATTATGATTGATGTGGCACACAAAAAGAGGCCAGGTTTGATAAAATTCATCTTATCGTTCTGTTAATGAGGTTGTATTTTGTCTCCTCACAGCCTTCATCCTTACTGAGTGTGTCAGGAATATTAACCCATTCCATTAAACATGATTAGCCTTTGAACAAAGCAGACTCCACAGACTGGAGCCTGTAAAAAAGTCAGCCTGCCATGATGGGTTGTTATTGACAAGATGGACTTTGCGTACACTGATTCTTCGAGGTAAAGCAGTGGTTTTGCAGTTCTTTATGTGTTTTCTTTACCCTTTGTAAGCAGGCCTGCCCTCTCTTTTCCGCCCCCTTCTGCTCTTTGCCCGCTGAGTGCTGCAGCACTCTCGCAGAGATGCTCTGACTGAGACAGCGGCTGCCCCCAGGCTTCCCAGTCGCTCGGCCCTGTCCACCCTGAGTGTTTTCGTGTCAGCACACATCAGTGTTGTTGTCCTTGGTGCCGAGTAATTAACTTAAAGGGGTTTGTCTAGCGTGATAAATTTAGGGAGTCTCTTTGTTACAGGAGGCGGGTAGGAAAAAGCCCTGACAACTCACTCAAAAAAGAGGATCGAGGGGCTTAAAGTGTGTCACGCGGCTTCCAATCAAAACGCCTGCCATCAGTGTTTCCTGTTGTTATGCGCGAACACAATAGGAGAATCACTCATTGAGCAAGAGTATTGACATGGTAACAATATAACAATGTTAAGTGGGATAAGGAGAGTGGTCGAGGCAACTTGGTAATGCCAAGGACAGAAGGAGAGGCGGGAGAGAGTGTTCCCCTGTGTGAACGTTTGTCAAAGTGAACGACACACGAGGACACGAGGATATTGTTGCTGGTTGAAGCCAAAGAGGGATTGGGATACAGGGAGGGTATTAAGGATTGGAGCTGGAAAATTGTCTGCCTCTACCCCCCTAAAAAAGTGTTATCCAGTGTGGGTCAGATTAAACAGATGAGCAGAATAGTGTGTTGTTATATAAGGTGATCCAGTCCAAAGCTCTTTGACACAAAGCATGTGACGAACAAGTAGATAGTCTGTGATATAATCAGCATGAAGTGTAAGCCAGCACGCTGCCCAGATGACTGAAATGTCCAAATCCATTGGACCTGTGTCTGCGTCATTCCAGTGTGCCATTTGTTGCGCAGTACTGCTGACATACTGTTTTCACACTCAGAGCTCCTTCTTCTATTCATTTGGCAGAAAATAACTAAGAGCAGATGCACTGAAATTGAACGCATTTTTGAAAAAGAGTGAATAACACTTGAAGGAGAACCTGTTCTCACTTGATTGTGAAATTATTTGGTACAGCACTTGATTGTGGGACCTGTGATAGATTTTTAAAAAAGCACAATCTTGATGCAGTAGTGGCAGGGACTTTCTGACTTTTAGTCCAAAACCCCAGCGACCATAATGCATCATGATCATATTTTTGTTATACCCGCTTCCTTTGAGGAATTTTATGTCCTTTAACCTCCATACCCCAGTTTGCAGCGCATGCTTTCTGATACATCCGTAGTCTCCAAACCCAAGCTGTTACCTGATGACATCATGATGGCATCATCGGGGGGGATTTTCTCAGAGTTGACAGAGCTCCTTCAGAGCCACTGAGACTTGCTGTGTCTGAAGTTGCATACTGCTCCTTACACCCAATAAGTTTATTATCATTTAACATGCATTGATGTAACCATTGTAAACCGTGCCAACCTCAGCCAGCATGGCAACCTTATGACACGTAGGCAACTACTTTACTTCCTTATAGTTAGGACAAATAATACATGGTTAGGCATTATATACGGTAGTTGAAAATTTAAATAATCCATCTTTAGGTGCAAACAATTATTGATTTTGATAGGCGACTGGTCACGTGACAAACATTGACCAAAAGTCAGACAGAACTGCAGGCTGTTACACAGAGCAGAGAGGAGCGGACAGGAGAGGTTGTAAAAATGCAAATAATTCAATATGCACAGATTAATTTTTTCTAATATTCATGACAAAGTGTTGTATATATATAGATTCAATTTTTATTCAAATAAAAAAAAGTGATTTAGAGAAATTAATTGCCAATAAAAAGACATTTGTGTTGTTTCCCACATCTATTTGATTATGCTGACTTCCTAGAGGTGCAGGACTTGAATATATTGCAGTGAAATACAAGGCCACAGTGAATAAAACGTAAAAAGAAAGAATAATGCCCTGAAACTGCTCAGAGGGTTAATAAATGGACCCTGAGTTATGAATGTATTCCTTTTTTTCTTTTTTATCAAAGTACTATTTCTATGGTCAAACTTGAAGTTGTGCACTCATCACACAGCTGTATTGTTGTGCGTCCCGTGACCGGTAAACTGGCCTCTTTAAGAGTAAATCATTTGGAATTCCCCATCTAATGCACCCTGTCCTGTGTGACACCCTCTGTTTAAAAGCACCATGCTGCGGAGCCCGAGGTGCAGCTTTTGTCCAGAGAAGACTTGTTGCTGACATGATGGCGCAGCTGCATCATGTGAACTTTGCTTTGTGGATTAGCAGAAGTCTGGATTTATTTTCCAATGTTGTAATAACATTACTGTGCACGTTGCTGGATTAGGCCTCGGGCAGCGAGCCGCTTTGAGACAAGTTTTTGCAATAAACTGCTCTTTGTTGTGGTTTCTGACTTTAAGGCAGCAGTTGGAAAGTTTTTTTGGTTGTATTTATTATAAAGCATTGTGACATTATAAAATGAGCTTAGTAAAGCTAAGTTAATCCTAAGGTTGTAAAGACGTTTTGTGCTGTAGTTAGCTGAGTATTGTGACATCGACTATTAGACAAAGCTTCATAAACTACGACAAAGTTGGAGGTTATATGAGGCTTTCTGGACTGTAAGATTTGGTGTGTATGTTTATGTTCTGCACCCTGTCATGGAACATGTGAACGCTGCAGCAGACAGAGGGTTGACGTGGTCCCTGCTGCCGTAGTGGGACTGTTTTAGTGTCTGGCTTGGTGGCAGTTGGCCTCCGCATGGGAAAAATAACTGACTTAACATCAGAAAACACCTCCTAAGTGACACAAACAAACTCACACGTGTCCGACCTCTACTCCGCTGCGTGAAATCTTAGTGAAATGGCCAGTCTAAAACTGACACATCTCAGGGGAGCTTTTTCTATGAATAGAAGAATAAGTGTTGTCTCCTGGTTTCTGGTTATCTAGGCCAATTGTCAAGCCTAGCTGTGAATAGAGCTGCTGATTAGCTGTGGGCCTTTAAGGAGGCCAACTCTCTGATGGGTCTATTTTGCCATAATTAATTATCATCATGACACTGACATGCCTGTGGCCACGGCTTTCTGGAAGGGTCTGAGTGTGTGGTAATGTATTACAGGGAAAGGGCATAGAGGAAGAGGTCAGCCAAAAGGGAAATAATAAATCTCACCATTAGTTTAATCATAATCCCTGTGTATAAACCAGCAGATTGTCTTTTAGGATGCATTTAGCCGGGCCTGCCCCGGTCAGGATATGGCACAGCTTCTGTAGGTAGGCAGGTCTGTCTGCTGCGGTTGTGACATTAATAGAAACGGTCTGTCTCAAAAGGTGATGAAGGCTGTCTGAATGTCTTGGCCTCAGTCCAGAGATTGGCACTACTTGCAGCCTCAGCAGGAGTCACACCGGTGCTGGTCTACACTCCCGGTTAATTGCAGACTCATGAATATTTGAGGTTCCTCCAGGAAGCCCTGACAGGCCTATCATTGTACCTGGACATCAACATCTGAGGTTTAGTGGTCAAGGAAGCTAAAGAATTCCGCCTCACCCTTTCCTAGAGTAAATGCAGGCCTACAAGAGGAAGTGCTGGCAGCTCTCGAGTGCAGCCAGCGTTGCCTCTGTGTATGTGTGTGTAAGTAAGACACCTGTTCTTCTGTGCAGTGTACTGGGTAAAGTGGTCAAAAGCTGGCAGGCCATCAGTACACCAGGCCAGGCATCGCCAGCTGCTCTCACAGTAAAAGCCATGAATAGTCTTTTTGTTCCTCCCCATCAGAAAACAGAACAAAAACACTTGTTTAAAAACTATGTAGGACTGTTCACACTATATTGTCCTATTAGCTCCACTATGCACATACTAACATGCACGTTTCCATAGACATAAAAAAAAATCTTTGGCATGTTTATGAGCCTGCGGGCCTCCCCCAGCTCAGTGATCCTCCCTCGTGCTCGGCCTCAGCCCTCTGGTCCTGCAGTCTCAGCTCCCCTCCCTGGTCCCACTCAAAGGGCCCTCTGTGCTGCTGGCTGGCAGGCCAAGTGTTTATGGAATGTCTCAGCTGCTTGTGGGGTGTGGGGGGAAACGGCTAATGAAATGTTAAGTGTTGTATGAGTTCACCTCTCTCACCACAGGCTGACCCGTGAAGCTTGTAGTGCTGCTCAGAGTGTGTTTTAGACTAAATGTTGATGCAGCCTGACAAAAATAACGTTTCCTCAAGCTCCATGTCCCTAATTTGTATGAAATGTATATTGTCTAAGCCATAGACTGTAAACATATGATGAACGTAGTCACTGTGATGTCACCCATTGGTTGTGGACGGATTTGACTTTGGCATTGGGCGTTGCCATGTTGTTGTTTTTTGTAACCAGTACATCAATAACCAGAATGACGCTATGTCATCAGCTTATACTCGCAATAGTTAGCTAGCTTGGTTAGCAAGGGGCCTCTGTCATTCAAAAGACCAGCTGACCCCTGACAGTGTCTTTTAGTCCAACTGAACTGAACACTGCACAATTTTTAAGCAACCAAATTATGTTGAACTATAGTAAAGTGAAAACACACGGTGAGAGGGTCAAAGTTTAAGACAAATGCACACAGTGCACTGTGGTAGCCACCTGTCAGTCATAAGGCATATGACCTGTCGGTCCTGTAAACCATAAACTGCCTTATTGTCTGTTTTACCCTAAATGCGACAGTTATTTAGGAAAAATGAACATCCTGCAGTATTGAAGACTTGAAAACTAAAAATTGAGACCATAAACTTGTTATGAGCATGTTTACTGAGGTAATGAGTCAAGTCAGAAATAGATCCATTTTCCTAATGACATTCATACAAACAGACTTCTTTTTGTAACCAAAAGGCTCAGAAGTTACTACTTGGTCCAAGCCCATATTAACCATAGGACATCACCCGGGGTATTATGTCTACACACCATACAACTGTTTTCAAAGCGGTTTAGGTTTTGTTATTTAGCAAATTATTTCTAAATATTTAATGATTTAATTCATTTCATACTGAGCCCACACTATCAAGGGTCTCTCAGTCAAATCAAAGCCAAAAGACAGAGGATCATGGGAGATGTTGTTTTCACTGCCATAGCTGCCATTGCAGTCAGCTCCCCCATGATGGGTTTCCTTCAGTGTTCATCATTCAGGAGGTTTTTCCTTGGAGCTCAAGTATCTGCAAATTACTAATTTTCTCCAAAACAATGATTGAAAACCAGTAAAAATCCTAAATTTAGCAGTTTCAGTTTATCTGTTGCTGTATTGCGGATACAGGACATCTTGGAGGCGAATTATATGCATAGGTCAGGACCTAAAAGTGTATAAGGTCTGGTCATTCATCAGCAATTGCAATGCAGAACATTTTTACAAAATACAAATGTGCTGTAAAACCTGTGTTGCTAGGCAGATTGTGACTGAGCCAATCACAGTAGAGCACATCAGGTGAGGTATGTTCACTAATATTTAATTCAATTCAGACATGCAGATTAATATTTGATCATACCTGGAGGTCACTGTCATTTTTCATGTGACTGATTGAATTAAAGTGTGTTCATCATCCGCCAATAATAAGCAATGTCAGCAGTTCCTGTTTGAATTATAGTCTTTTTAAAACAAGTAATATTAATAATTCCCCAGTAGAATTAAATAGCTGCTGTAGCATGTTCCTAATCTGCTGGTGCCAGTGCTTACATGTGCTGCATTGTATGTTTATTTTCACAGACTGGAACCATTATTGGGCTTTGATTCTCTCAGTTATGCAGCACATTAAAAGCAGCCGTCTGACCACCCCGAGCTATTTCAACACACACTGATTAGTAGGTGTGCTGGGCCGGGCGGCCCTGTTCTGACCTACACTGCTCAATGACTGGCACTAATTTTAGACAGATCAGAGACGAGTGCTGGTGGGCCTCACTGCCTCCACCAGCCCTGTGGTTTGAAGGGCCTCCCAATGCAGCCGACACTTCAGATGGCCCAGGATGTGATGATGATGTGTCTGCTAACATTTTCATCGTTTCCCAAAACATCAAGCAGCAATCGTTTGCATTTGCTATAATAGTTTCCCCTGTTCTATTATAAGGTTAAAGGGATGCCGTGTAAATTTTACATGTCAGAGTCATTTTACTATTCACAGGGAGTACTACACAGTCTGTGGAAACAGTTGTTTAATGTCCTCTGTGGCTCTGTAGGAGCTTTACGTCTGAGAAAACAACTCAAATAACATCATGTGAGTAATTGTGGACTTGGGTTGGAGAAGCATTTTGCCATTACAGCTGCAACACTGGTTTATAACCAAATATTTGCAAAACTTAAACATTCCCATTCGCTTCAGCTCTGTATAGTGCTAATAAGCCACCATTAGCATGCTAACATGCTAAACTGAATTGAGGAATATGGGTCTGGAAGCTTGACATAAGAAAATGTTTCCTCTGCCACATTGTTTTTTTTATGTGATTTTTAAAAAGATATCAGTTCCTTGCATGTCTTTATTGAAGATGGATGCTTTCTGGAATGCCTCATTAACATAGTGGCTCAGTGTGCTGACAGGTTTTGAGTGCCACCGTGCAGATCAGTGATGGACAGAATGCCCCTCATAAGCAGTGTTTGGATTCAAGTGGACTCTTTGTAGTCTGAAGACCAAACTGTCACCAAAGACGAGTGCATTAAAGATAAATCTATTTAGATTTTTCCACTTGTCATGAAGTGAGGAAAACTGCAAGGACCACAGGCTGGGGTCAGTCCATCCCGTGTCTGAACAGCCGTCCCCTCTGTTTGCTGTCCCTGCCACCCCTGTTTCCCCAGTGACTGCACAGTCCGCAGGAGAATCCATTTGCTGGAGCCATAAAGTGGTGCTAAGCTTTTAACAGCATCTCACACTGGCATCTTCTGCCACTTTTTTTCCAAATGTGCAACCTTTCTTTCCAGATCCATACAACCATTAGGAGAAGCGACAGAAAGGCTGTCCTTTATTGCACCTTTTTTTTGCTCTGTGGTGAATTATAGATGTTTGACTCTCAATTCCAGCCGTTTCTGTGCTGGATCGATCAACACATTTGCTATGAGGTGTTTATTTCTGGGAGCTTGGGATCTAAATTCTGTCCATCAGCTGACTGATCTTTGTGTGGATGGTCAATATGTTCACAGTGGGGAGAAATAAGTGGGCTCTGATGATTCTCTCTCTCTTTGTCAAAGCTGTACAAGCAGGAGTCCGTCCCCCTTGAGCTATTTAAACACACTGATCAGTGATCAGTCAATGTGCCAGGCTGGGCAGCAATGTGCCTTTTCCCACTGGTTAAATGGAGAATTATGGATGCTGCTATTCTAGTTCCAGCTCTTTCTGGGACAAATCAATATACCTCTTTGCTCTTTGATTTTTATTTTCGGGAATTGTTTCCAGAATGTATTCCCATCAGTTGAATAGAATTGATATTTTATCTGTGGCACTTTTAACAGATAAGTTGATGGAGATCCAGATAGGCACAACTGAACCCAAAGCCGGTCTCTCTGATTGCAACTTCCCATTTTTGTTTCTAAAACCAGTAACAAGCTCATTCTTCCCCATGTATAAATACCCTGCTGTGAAGTGAAAAGGCAGCACTTTGTGACCAAACACAAAGTTTCCAGTCAAAACAAAAAAACAGAAATATTTGTAAAAGTGTCCCAAGAGAAAGTTCCCTCTTTTTCTGATACACTGGCGCAGTGAAATAAGACCACATGATTATTCCTGTGATGCTGTGATACTGTCTCAGCTGCACATCTGTCACTCCCTCTCTGCCTGTTTATCGTAGTTCATCTCTATGGATTAGGATTAGGGCTTTGAATGTGTCTTTGCTTTGTCATCATAGGACATCCAACGTGTCTCCAGTATTACACTACAGCGTTTGTCTTGTGAACATGGCTGTTGTTTGTATGCTGAAGGAAGGAAAAGTGTTTCATGATGATTAATGATTCTCCAGTAGGAGACTGGAAAGTTAGGAGCCGGTTGTTTGGCCGAGTCCTTATATATCCTTGAGCTCTATTTTTAGTCGGTGTGTTCAGTGTGGTAATGGGAAAGCGAAGGCACTGTGTATTAAAAGGTGATTCCAGCCATAATCTTGCTTTTTGATGCTTTGCAGTAATCTGACATGTATAAGACCATGACTTGTGGGAATACACTCAAATTAAATTCTTGAAAAACACAGAATTATAGAGTTCAGAGACAGTACAAAAAAAAATCAGCTTCACTCTGATCCATGGCTCCACACAGCTCGCAACGGCAGCTGTCGGGCTCAGCAATCTTATGTAATGTCATTAGAATGTATTTATTACAGCTCTATTGCACAGATGAAACCATTTTAAGCTGCGGCTTGTTTGGAATAGGACAGAGAGGACATACTGTGGAAGTGACAGGATTGCTCCTGTGTGATACTTTGAACTGTGTAAATGATCACTTATCAGTCACTGCAGACTGGAAACATAAAGAAATGTTGTCTCTTCACTATGACTTCTGATGTGCAGCCTCCAGGCTCAGCACTGTGCTGTGGAGCTTTGCTCCCCGTCTTAGACTGACGGTGTAAGTGAGCTAATTTTTGGGGCAATAGATATATGATGGAGCCTGAATCAGCCAAGCCAACAGTATTAGTGGAATCCAATTTACGACTAATGTATCTGTATCTGTGGTAAAGTACCAATTATTATTATTGAAAAATGAATTTTTGATTGAAGTTCAATCTGTTTACCACCAAGAACAGGTTCATACTTTTATTTTGCAAACTTCAAAAACACAATATTTTTCTCATATTGTCTGTCTGAATATACTTGTATCTTAATAATAATAATGTGATAATAATGATTATAATATTCTTATGTGTTTTTGACAAAACCTTCTAATGCAACTGATTTTAGGGGAAAGAAGAAATAGATAAGTTAAAAGGATATTAGCATTTATATTAGCAACTGGACTAACATAACTAGCATTGTACACTGTGTTTTCTTTCAATCTATTTATTGAGTTTTCAGATTTTGGACAACAATAATGAAAACAAAAGACATATAAACAAATTAAACAAAAATGTCAATTCAATAGTTGAATTAATTAATTTTTGTAATTAAAAAATAAATCCAGCAGCTTGGTTTGTTCATTATAGCTCAGAAAAAAAAGGTCTTTTTAAAAAATGGCAGCATTTTTATCTTGACTTGTACTTAGGTTGTCGTCTATTGTTGCTGATACAAATGGACATTGAACATAGGTTTTACAGGTTGTAAAGTAGAGCGGTGTCTAGTTGGGGTTATTTGTTCAGCTCTTGTTAAAAAGGTTACAAACTGTTTCACAATCAGAACAAACAAAGAACACGGGAACAGGTTACACAGAGCATGATGAAGAGAGCTGGGTCCTCTGTAAAATAGCTTCTGAGTTCCGATGGTTTAATAAACCATTGGACTCTTTGGACTCCACTCTCAAACAATACATGTTTGAGACTGTGGAGTGTTTAATCATAAAAGGCATCAAAGTTGTCTGGAATGTAAATATGATAGCTGAACGTGTGTGTTAGTGTGGGAGAGGGAGCTGTTTGTTAAAAGTCGACCTTGTGCAGAAAGCCTGTTTCCGCTCTGAAGCAGATGAATTGCTGAACTTTCCGGACAGACCTGCCTGGACACTTCCTCAGTAGCGGTCCTTGTGTTCACTAGAACATCGTTGCTCACTGAGGATCTATTGTGATGTCCACTTCTCACCCCCAGTGCGTTTACAAATGCTCCCATAAAGGACTCAACTGTCTGAAGAACACATTTGTAAACCCTCCTCTTAACTTATTCTTGTTCTGTAGTGTTTTTCCAAGCTCTGACTGTTTCTTTTTCCTGGAAGGAGATAGTTTGTGAGTCCGCGGCTGCTGCCTGAGAGAGGATGTGTTATTCATCCAGAGCCGGGGTTGATGTATAATCTCCCTGGAACACAGAGTGGCCTTTCACATGGACTTCCCCTGTGCTCTGAGGCTGTTTGGCCTGCAGTTGTCTCTTCCTCGAGCAGTCAATACAGCGCTCTGCCTCTCTGCTGGGCCCGCTGTGTTTGTTTGAGTCCTTTGTCACGGCCTCTGTGGAGTCTCCTGTCAGTCCGCCTGTCTTTCCAGGCCTCTCTGGGGTGACTCGGCTTTATCCTCCCCCGGTTTCCGGAATCCTCTCTTTCCTGTTTTCAAGCTGAGGTAAACCAGTTTCATAGCCCCTTCTTAACATACCTTACTTCACATTGCTAGACACGTCTGCCTTATTTTTATTACAGCTGTTGGAGATGGCTATTCTGCATCTGCCACATCCTTGCCTCGATAATGATGATAAGTGCTGGTGAGTCAGGGGTGGCTGACAGTAATTACAGGGTACAGAGCCTGTTGGTCCTCATCTTCAGGGTGTCCTAAGAAGTCTGAAATCACAGGGATGACGAGCACAACACATTTCTGACTTGTTACACTTGTTTCTGGCACATCCTCTGTGTCAGCGTGGTGTAAAACGTGGGTCTCCAGTCCCAGACTGAACATCTTTTTCTTCCGAAAGAACTGTGCTGCTTCCTGAGCTTTGAGACCTCTTTGATTAGTCGACTCACAAAGTGAATATTATACCAGATCCAGCGGCACCTTTCAGATTCTCTCTTATCCTGAAGGAGGCACACACTGTACAGCAAGGCTGGCATGAGCAGAGCACGTGTGGTGCCCCTGCAGTTTCCCAGGCTTATCCACTTGCCTGGCACGAGCCCGCGGTGGCTGGCACAGGCTGTGTGGTAGATTTGTGTAGGTCACAGGTTTATGGAGGTTAAAAGAGGATTTGATATAAAGACAAATGGCAGTAAAAAAAAACACCACGCAGCTTAGTGCTTATTGTGAAGTGAACATACTGGCGTGTTTTGGCTTTTGTTTTAAATGTATGGCCTTTTTCAATCTGATAAGAATTTTATCTTATTTTTAAGATTCATATACAAGGGAAGGACAAAATAACTAACCCCCAACCACTAGCACACACCATTAACAAGCTAAAATAACTGCACTTACCATTCTGATAAGTTCACAAGTCACTGATTTTGGGAACTGATGTTTCATATAATGAAGAAAATAGAACAGATGCAACAATGCTGCTGCACTACTCTTTCACCAGTCAACCTAAAGGAGGAAGCAAATGAGGGAGGGAGAGAAGATGTGCTACCAGACCCTTCTACAAAGTTGTCTTTACCTATTATGTGGGAAAACCATGTCCAACAAAATAGTATTCCATGCCTTAAAATGTGCCTGGAGGGAGACTTTAACGTTATTATGAATTCTAATACATTATACATGTGATTTATTGCATTCAGTGTCGGTCAGTTGCGGACAATTTAAATAAAGAATGCATGAAAATAAAAAACAACAAATAGCTACATGACATATTTTCTTAAGTTTCTGCATTGTGTTTTGTAAAAAAAGTTTTCATATAGTTTTCAGACAACTTTTACCCCAATAAGAATAGATACAGACTGAGTAATCTGGAGGGCTGTAGTGTGACTTAGACGAGCTTGCAGCTGATCAGTGCGGCCTGCCACTTTGCTACGCACAGCATTAATTGCAATGATTAAAGGAATTAACAATGATATATTCTAATCAGTTCCTGAGTATTTTTGTTAGGGCCTCCACTTTAACTCTATGACTTGGTGTTTGAATACCAACAGAAAACCATGTTTCAGTTTGCTGCATTTCCCATGAGGTCTCTGTGTTTACAGCGTGGCTTAACAGTTTAATGACACCCCATGTGACGTGACCATTGTCCTTTGTTTCTCACAGAAGCTCCCTACAATGAGACCCCTCCATCATATGGCTACGACTTGGAGCACTCAGAGGAGCACCAGCCTCGACTCGACCCTCTGTCCTTCAGCGGATCCCCGTCCTCCTCGCCACGACTCTGCTCCAAGAGCCGGAGCAGCAGAGACACCCAGTCCTCCGGCTCTCTGGAGTCCACCCTCTCGGTAATGTTACTGGGTCAACTCCCACCAACATCTCTGACACATTAACTGTGTCTCTCAGCTCACAGTGCTGCTCTCTCCTTCAGCTTTCTCTGGCTGCTCTGCTGGCTACTGCATCGTCCTTCACTGTCCTCTCTCCACGCATCCTCCAACACTTTTAGCAGATGTGGCTTCTCATCTCTCAAAAGTTACTATTACAGTAATTTAATATATTGCATATTAGTTACAGACATTTGAAAAGGTTGTTTAACAATCTTATTGTCTATCTAGAGTAATGTGTTACACAGTTTTTTTATGGTGTAAAAACATCAATCCCAACATTGTTCCTCAGAACAAAAGCAGATCATTCGTTAAATCCTTTGTTAAATTCAGGCCGTGTTATTTTTATTGCTTAATGTGATTATTTTAAATCAATGGCACCAAAGGCGGAACGATTTGTCACCTCTGTGGTATGCCAGTGTTAGTGCTCCACTAACTTAGTGTTAGTGGAGCACTAACTTACACCAACATTTCCAATAGACCTTGTTCTTCCATATTAAAAATGATATTCCCTCTAGCTATCATAATCCTGTGTTGTGTTGTGTTGGTGACACATGATGAGACATTTTCAGGGTTAAATCCTCATCATTCACAAAGCAGAGCAAATAATTACTGTGAAAGGTCACTTCAGTGATTTTAGTATCACACTTCCTCTAATGACAACATGATTAGTGTTTATTTGTCAGACTTTGTAAAGCTCCTCCAGAACCATTAGACAACTTGTGTCACAAGCTGAGTAGTGCTCTGTAAGAGACGTAAACTGAACTTTAGGTGTAAGAACAATAAGTGAAGTACCCATTAGAGAACTCCCCTTCAGCCAGGTATTCAGTCAGCTGAGGCAACAACGAAATACACACTTAATACAGCTCCCAGATGGGAGTGCTTTTCAGTATTTTAGGCGGGGCATTGCTGACAAACACCATACATGCTCAGCAAACATACTGTAGGCGAACAGATGTTTAAAAGAGACTCCCCTCCCCCTCGGTTCCTGTCCTATCTGCGGTATTCTTCTCCTCTGATGTGCACACTTGGTGATCTACAAAGCAAAATCATGATGGAGGGTAGGGGGGTTAGCCAGCATGCAGCTTTAAACATATTTTAGATAATATAGCGGCAGAGCTTGATACAACCCGTCTCAATGCTCTAGTGAGCTTCATACTGACATAATAGCCTGCACCATGATGACTGATGGCTTTGACCGGTTTGGAATAACAACTCCTGGACTCGAAACACATTTGTCTTCCTTAAGATGCTAGGAGTCTCTGGTGCAGGCCTCTTGGAATGTAAAACTCCCACAGAGTTTAATCAAATCTGGTCTGTCCCAAATCCCACAACAACAATATCTGCAGCCGGGGGTTTGCAGAGGTGTGTGGGTGGGTTATTCACCATCAAACCTTCTTATCTTATTTTCATCATGAGCCTTTTGTGTTGGACAATGCCTTCTCTTTATGTTTGATAGTTGTTTGCCGTCTCCATCGTGTTTTATCAGGTGGAGTTGGATCAGGAGAAGGGGCTGGAGATGAGGAAGTGGGTTCTGTCAGGAATCCTGGCCAGTGAGGAGACCTATCTCAGCCACCTGGAGGCCCTACTGATAGTATGTGTAACCTATAACACACACACACATACACACACACTGATATAAGCATATATCAGTTTACGTGAAAAAAAATATATCTTGTATGTATTTCTTTTAAAGCGTTATAGCATTGGAAAGAAGAGAAAACACATTCTTCCTCTTTCAAACGCATTGATTCAATTGACGGTGGCTAATGTTAGCTAATGTAATTAACAATAATTACTGATATTTCTGTGTAACTGACATAACTACGTTAAATTATTAACTATCTGACAATTGAAAGAAGAAATAACGCATTCTTACTTTTGCAAGTAAAAAGTCTAAACCATTTAATTTATGTAATGCAGTTAGCAATTCTTGCTATGTATTGCCGTGTTCAAGGAACCTATAAAAGATATTTATACATCCCTTGCCCCTGTAACAGACATTACTGAGTAATTTATAAATTATCTAACTTTTCAAAGAAAGAATAACACATCCTTCTTAAAAATGAAAAAGTGAATCCAAGGATATGTTTGTGGCTACAGCGTTGGTCCTGTAAGATGTAGCTTATATTAGCTAACGTGTGTAACTGGCATTAATGAGTCCATTTGTGAGATTTCCTAACTTTTGAAATAAAATGTTTTTCCTCTTACAAATGAAAAGATATAGTCATAGTGGATCAGAATTTCTGATAACACAGACCTTTGCACGATTTAATGCACAATTAATTATCAGGGCTAATATTAGCTAATGTTGGCAAAATTTACTATAAACATTGCTTTGTTGCTGACTACTAATTTGATGAAGATGATGTTTATATTTTATACGGTGCATTCAGGGATTGTTTCCTACATATGGACTGTGATTATGTTTCCAGCCCATGAAGCCTCTGAGGGCCGCAGCTACAACTTCCCAACCGATGCTGACCATCCAGCAGATCGAGACGATCTTCTTCAAAGTGCCAGAGCTTCATGAGATCCACAAGGACTTCTATGACGCTCTGCTGCCCCGAGTCCAGGACTGGAGCCACCAGCAGTGTGTGGGCGACCTCTTCCAGAAACTGGTATGGTGATGATATTTGTGTTGTGGGATTAACAATATAATACATGAAATCCTTTCACCTACAATCAACTGAATACAGAACATATATATCTAATACTCAAACTAGGAAACTACTGTTGTAAATATATACATTATTCTGAATTTGATGGATTGTGTTTTTATTTACATTTTACACATTTTAAACGTTTTTGGAATCAGGGTTGTAGCTTTAATTGGATAACATCTTACATGTTTTATGGTTGAATTATTTCATGGTAAAACTTAAGAGGAAAACATGTCATGACAATGTTTGAAAACCGATGCAAAAGAAACCTGTTTTTCAACTTCCTCTAACCGAACTTGGATGCAGCAGAAAATTGTCAGTCAGTAGAGTAAACAATGAAAAAAAGAGCAGCGAAATACAAAGTATGTGTCGGGCCGATGTAGAAGTGAAATGCTGCAATAAATGTTTGATTTGAAGCACTCTGTTGAATTGTTTAACTGTAGTAAGCTAAGTACGGCTGATTTAAACCCTCCCTCGGATAAGAAGACCAAGCATTAAATAACACGAAACCTCACAGCATCTAAATGTATGTTGGCTTTTGATCACACAGACCACCATCCGTCAAGTCAGTAACTTTCAGAAACTAATTATAGCACTTCTTAAATGTCATGCCTTGATCATTAATGATAGTTAAAAGAGGGGAACTTTCAGGGGGGAAAAGGTTGTAGTCTTGGCTGTTAGCAAAGCTCAGTGGCTCTTGCAGTGCACATGTGAGTAGACTGCCTGGAGTCATCCCCCGGCCAGATAAAAGCCTCGCTCCACCACATTACAGGCAGTAAAGGAGAACAAAACGCTTTATAGAAGGTTGCTGAATAAGAGCTACCTCAGTGTTTGCCGTTGGATAAAAAAAGGATTAAAAACACACATACATGCTCGGATTTATATATAGACACGTGAGCAAACACTCAACTCCTCCTGTTATGCTGTAATGCCAACTCATGCTAGGGCACAGCATTCAGTGACACTGCAAAGTATCAAGTAACAATCACAGAATATAAAATCTATCTTCTCTGTTAAGGAACGAATCTAATCGGTGCTCTTCTTGTGCCCTGTAGGCGAGCCAGCTTGGAGTGTATCGGGCCTTTGTGGATAACTATAAGGTTGCTGTGGAGACGGCGGACAAGTGCTGCCAGGCAAATGCTCAGTTTGCAGAGATATCTGAGGTATGTAATCACGCTACACACAGCAGGACTGCGGCAGGCGAGCATTTGATGTTGCACAGCTGCCCGAGACAAGTGATGACAGGGCAGTTTTCAGCAGTCCTCACAGTGTAAAAGCCACGCGGCTCTTTATAGCTGTGCTCAATGTTTTAATTGCGCTGTGGGGCAGAGATTTAATGAGGGTATTTTTTCTCACCATTCCCTTTGGTGTTATCTCCCTGCCAGAATCTCAAGGTCAAAAGCACAAAGGACTGCAAAGACCAGTCGGCTAAAAATTCACTGGAAAGTGAGTACTGAGTGAAATGAATGGCAAGCCTCCACATTAATCAATACTGCTATAAGTAGTTGAGCTGTGACTAGGCCTGTTGATCTGACTCTTCCTCCTCCACAGCTCTTCTCTACAAACCTGTGGACAGAGTGACGCGCAGCACACTCGTTCTGCATGTAAGTCAATCTTCAAAAAGCAAATCTGAAGCAACATCTTGTCTGCATGAGGAGAGTTTTGGGGATTGAATTTGTCCTCATATTTGTTCTATTATAGGACCTCCTGAAGCACACGCCCTCCAGCCACCCAGACCTCCCGCTGTTACAGGACGCCCTGCGCATCTCACAGAACTTTCTGTCCAGTATAAATGAGGAGATCACCCCGCGACGACAATCCATGACAGTTAAGAAGGGAGAGGTCAGTGTGGAAAGCTGAGTCATTTCATCATCTCAGGGTTATACTAATGACTGTGACTCCAGAAGGACAAATAAATGTTCTTCAGCTCACTGCAAATAAAATAAGTGAGGTAGATAAATATAACAGCTTCTTCTCCACACTGCTAGCTGCATTTTAAGTTGGCATGGGTTTGCTGGTTTGTCATCAATATAAATTCCAGCAATTCTGTCTGAATGCTGCCCACGTTGTTGTATTTAATATTCACCAAGGGATGGAGTAGAGGAGAAGACCAAACAGTGCAGCTTGGCCCCTTTGCTACGGACACATTTAGTGATTTGAATGGTATGGCAGCACAGGAACACCACAATACTGACTCCTGTTTTAACTGTATATGGTTTTATATTTGTCCAGTAGGCGATCTGTTACATTTTAACAGGGGGGAAGGACTTTTCCTCCAGTACTGTGTGTGTCATGCTTGGACAGAAACAGAAAGGTGGTGAATCTTATCACTACATTTGGTCAGTAAATAGAGCTACATTATTATTTTTCTTGTTTTTTTTTAATGTTTTTTTTTTAACTGTACAGCCAGCTAGCACTTCATCACCTGCCTTTATCTTCTTTTCAAATGTATTTGTTGACACCATCCTTCTGGTTAGCGGTTGCTAAGTCCCTGGACCTGCAGTTCACTTTTGACCACCCACTCCCACCCGCAGCAAAGTTAAACCCGCTTGCTCCCAATCACTTTTTCAGTGCCATAGATTCTCATTTGCTCAGACCTCAGTCAGATAAAGGATCAATGATTCAGGCACACTGCTCTAACACATTCAGTCAACTGAACAACCCCTCTGCTCTGCAGCTTCCCTGCTACTAAGGGATGGAGAGGGGGTGGTAGGGTAACAACGGCTTGTATTTTGGTAATTTTGCTAGCAAAGGGGGGTCGCATCCCCCCTCACCCTGTTTAGCAGGGTTCACCACCTTAGCTTAGTGCCTTAGCATGCTAACACTTGCTTGTTAGCAGAGTTGCAAAAAAGTAATTATTTTGCAAGTCACAAATAAACCTTAAGTCTTTTTAGTCATGGTTCTCTCTTGCAACTTGATACCATTGGATTGGTCTGAACAAAGTGGATCTAGGGAAACTGTCAACTTGCTGGGAATTAATACTTGATTCAGGAATGTAAGGAAATGAATTGAATTTTATTCAACTTAAACTAACTCGATCCAAGTATCATACAAGTCTGAAGCCATTTTTCTTGGGCAAGTCAAGTCAAGTCGAGTCCTTAGGTAGGGCAAGTCAAGTTCAAACTTCCCCAAAGCAACTGCAGTTTTACCTGCCATATCTAGAAAAGAAAAGGTGGAATTGAAATTCTTTTTTTGTCAAGTCGAGTCCCAAGTCATCATATTTTTGACTTGACTTGAGTCTAAGTCATGAAACTCAACTTAACACCTCTGGAAATTAGAACTAAGACAAAGTCGGTTGAGACTGACAAAAATGTAATGGTACTCTATCTAATAGTTGGAGCTCGAGGAAAATTCCTGAAATAACCAAAGTCATTTCAAATGATCCTAAGGGTGTTGTTCATGTTTGTTCCAAAATGAATCTCAATCCGTCCAGCAGTTGTTGAGCTATTTCAGTCTTGATGGATGATCAGGAGCCTGACATTTCCATCTATAGAGCCAAACCACTGTGGCTAAAACATATAAAGCTACTTGGGCTACAGGTTACAGAAAAATGTTTTACTTGAGTTCTTAAATGACAGAACACTTGATTAAATGGACTTGAGGTTTACATTTTGTCCTGAAAATGGATACTGCACGGTACTTTAGATCACTTTCACTAATTAGATTTTCTCACTGAAACAGCAGCGCTGTGGAATTCAGGATCATATCTTCCCCCGTACTTTCTGTCATATCTTGTCTGTTGACAGTAAAAAGCTCTGAGCACAAGGTGTCTGGAAGCTGCAATAAAACCAGAGTGTGAGTCAGGTTGTTGCTGACTCATCTCAGCCTGTCTGCTTTAGTTGTGGAGGAAGTGAAGTGTAGAGGAAGCTCGTGACAAAGCAGCGCAAACACTGGAGGCGAGGGGGCTCTGTGTTGCAAACCAGGAAAACCTGTCCATTACCTCTGCGCTCACTCCCATCCTTCCCTGCCGCAGTGTCAACTCTGCTTCCCAGAAATGAGCTGCAGCGCTCCTTATCAACTGAACTGTCTACCCAGCCTTCGGCACTGGGTGTGTGTGGACTTACCCGGGCTTCCTGACCCCTCTGTCCCCCCCACACACACCAAGCCTCCCAGGGCTCTGATTCAGATGACCTGACTGAGAACTTCCTATGTTTTTTCTGGGAACTGGCCCTGCCCACCAGGGTGGGATATTTAATCAAAGAAAGTTCTTGGGAACATTCTTTTGTATAAAGTTTAGGAAGTCTAAGTTTCCACAAGGAGATTGACAGATAACAAGCCAGCACATGACAATCAGTTTGAAATACGAGTTGTTGTTGTTGTACGTGATCGTCTCTCGACTAAATCTGCACCCATTGTTGATGTTTTGCACTGTGGCTGTCTGTAATTACCATGACCATTCAAACCCATGAGTTTGTGTAGCTTTACCTCTTGTACATGCCTCGCTGCTCAGCGTCTCATTATAGAGCATAATAAAAACAGAAGCAGATTCCAGTGCCAGGAGGGTGTGAGCACAGGGCTGTTACAGCTCTTGTTTTTCCATTGGATTATTGACTATTTGTGGTCATGCTTGTGTCACAAAACAATAAGCGGATGTCACCCTGCTGCTCTTTCTGAAACCAGGACAGTGCTGAACATGTTTGAGGGGCTTGCCAACAAGCCTGTAACCAGCCAGCACTGAACTGGAGTAGAAATAGGAAACCATGGTGCAGTGATTTCCTTGTTTTTGTCAAACTGCGGTTAGTGTGGGATGGCAAAGTCTCACATGGGCAGTGTCTCTGTAAACAGCCTCAGCCCAGAGGTCAAAAGGCAGAGAGGGAATTTGGATGCACGCCGCTGCTGCAGGAAGAGCGCATGTCATCACATCCACCTCTACCCTCAGGCTGGATGGATCAACGAGGATTAGAGGACAACATTATTTGAGAGAAGGGGCACAAAAGTATAATCGATAACACAAAAATTAACAAGACAATGAGGCATGCCAGCAGCGCTGTAAAATCGTACTTCGTTACAGTGGTTATTTGAGCTATTTGAGAATGCGAATATGCATCATTACACTAGTTGGTGCTCTTTCGATAGTTAATGAAACATGCTGCATTCACTTTACTGCCTTGTTTTGGTCATATCACAAATGATTTATTGTGTTACTTATTTTGTTTATTTCCACTATGAGGTTTGGTAGCATTTATCCCACAGCAGATGCAGCATCGCAGGCTGTTCAATAATTCCAAGCATGTACATACATCAGCACAAAGTCATTGTTTGTGAAATTAAAGCAGTTTAAACTGAGCATCGGTGTAAAATGAGATACTGTACTTTCAGCAGTTATTTTGCTTTGGTGCAGTAAAATAGTGATTGGAAGCACCTGAAGTCTCACTCACAGTTTCATGAGTTAAATGATTGTTGGGTTGATTTGGGATAAACAAGTTGTACTCTGAGTGTGATGATGTGATTTGTGATTTCCTATTGGCAGAACCGTCAGCTGCTGAGGGATCGCTTCATGGTGGAGCTGGTCGAAGGCTCCAGGAAACTCCGTCACGTCTTCCTCTTCACAGACCTGCTGCTCTGCACCAAGCTGAAGAAACAGGCTGCGGGGTGAGTCTAGGTCGGCGTCCAGCCCCGAGGTCAGAGATGCAGGCTTGTGACCTGGAAGATCCAAATCCCTGTTTTGGAATGAGAGTCACTCCACCCAGACAGACATTAGACTTGTTAACATAAATTCTGCTTTGCTGAAAATAGAACAGTGTTGCAGTGGGAGATAAACATTATAATTTTTCCATCAGTTTCTTAAATGTGTTTGCAAGCTTGTGGCTGGTCGGACTGTTGGTTTCACTCTGTGGTTCTGGGGAAAGAGCACGGCAACATGGCAATTAACGGTTGAAGCAAAAATGGTGTCATTGTACACACATCTTGTCCTCTGACAGGAAAGGGCAACAGTACGACTGTAAGTGGTACATCCCACTGGCTGACCTGACCTTCCAGACCATCGAGGACTGCGAGTCCACCCCCATCCCTCTGGTCCAGGATGAGGAGATCGACGCCATGAAGATCAAAATCTCCCAAATCAAGAACGAGATCCAAAGAGAGAAGGTGAGGATAGAGACACACACACACTGACAGAAACTGAAACCTCACCAACATTACACACAAGAAAAACATGTGGTTTATGATTTATTTGTTTATTTGAAGAAACTGCGCCTTTTAAACACCAGAACAATGACAGCTTTGTACCAAAGTCTGAAGAGAGAACTAAAATAAAATGAGGAACTTAAATATCAGCACATGTAAATAGAACAGATGTCTAGACGGCAGGTTCTGCATCACACTAACCCCGCTACTGCTTATCTGTAGAGAACCACCAAAGGACCAAAGGTGATCGAGCGGCTGAGGAAGAAGTTATCCGAGCAGGAGTCTCTGCTGCTTCTCATGTCACCCAACATGGCGTTCAGAGTGGCTAACAGAAACGGCAAGGTGAGTCAGCGCTCCTTGGGAAGATCTAAATTAAGGGATATCTGCTCATATATAACATTCATGCAAAACATCATTAGGGATATCTTGTTCAGTCAACAAACAACTTTTAGTTTGGCTTCTGCTGCCCCCTGCTGTTATCAAGCATGACATTACAGCATGAGAGTGCAATAAAAATCCAGTATATCTTCCCTTGATTACTCTCAGGGTTTCACGTTTCTCATCTCGTCCGACTATGAACGCGCCGAGTGGAGGGAAATCATTCGCGAGCAGCAGAAGAAGTGTGAGTTCACCCAGCACTTTGTATAAGAGAGGCAATATAATCAATAAACAGCCATAATGTTCTATTGGTGGGTCTTGCATTTATCTTGACTGTGTCCTTTAGGCTTTAAAAGCTTCTCTCTGACCTCTCTGGAGCTGCAGATGCTCACCAACTCATGTGTGAAACTCCAGACTGTTCACACTATCCCAATGACTATGAATAAGGAAGGTAAGGCTCACAATGTATTGGAATTTTTAAGGATTAATATATGTTTTAATACGACCCCAATTCAAAATCCTTGAAGTTGATGAGGTAAAACATTAAATAAATTGTCTCTTTATAGTGTTCCATTGAATATTTATTTCAAAAAAAGATGAGCAAAATATTGCATTCTGTTTTATTTACACAGCGTCCCAACTTTCTTTGTAATAGGGGGTTGTGTGCCAACAGTAGTTTTTGTATTTTTCTCTTAATCTGCATAATCTGAACTCTACCCTCCAGATGATGAGTCTCCTGGTTTGTACGGCTTCCTAAATGTCATCGTCCACTCTGCATCAGGGCTGAAACAGAGCTTAAGTAAGTGGCTTATTCTCCTGTTTTTGACTATGAATCCTCTCACTGATAATTCTAGAGGTTGCATGTGGTGTCACATCATCCTCTGTATCAGTCCTGACTCATCTGCTGTACCCCCCCCCCTCTCTGCGGCTGTCAGCTGGGTGGGCAGCTGCAGAGGAACAAGTGGGATTAGCCAGGAACACTGTGTACAAGCTGCCTCAAATATGTCTTTGGCCTCTCAAATCACTGCCTGTTAGAACTCTGCCTCGTGCTCTCTGTCACAAAAAAGTAGTCAGGACGTAGTCAGTGGCATGTTTCAACCAGAGGGGATTCCACCCTTCT
This sequence comes from Serranus cabrilla, assembly GCA_903364295.1. Taxonomy (NCBI): domain Eukaryota; kingdom Metazoa; phylum Chordata; class Actinopteri; order Perciformes; family Serranidae; genus Serranus; species Serranus cabrilla. The sequence goes on along the minus strand of CAFUXE010000106.1, from coordinate 306,811 downwards.
TTGCTGTTTGTTCATGTACTGAAACAGTAACATTATCACTGTAATGACACCAGAGAGGGAGTTCTAGTTGGGCTAGTGGACAAGTCTCAACCAGTAGATCCATGTGAATCATTTGTTTTATTTATGATTCAACTGTTAAACTGCCTCTTCTTGTGCCCAATAGACCTTTACTGCTCTCTGGAGGTGGATTCGTTCGGCTACTTTGTCAACAAAGCCAAAACACGTGTGTACAGAGACTCTACAGAGCCCAACTGGAACGAGGTGAGAGTGCAAATCAGAGTGAAGTGAGTGAGTGAGATCCACTTTCACTATCCACTGCTGTGCATCTTTAAGACAGGCAATAAAAGACTGTGTCTCCACAAGACATAACTGTCAGTTTTGAAAAGGACCACGGATGCTCTGAACTGTCCAAAAGATCCAATAAAAGTGAATTGTTGTGCACTGGACTGAAGCCTAAAGTAACATGCATTTGCTTTGTTTCCATGCAAGGAGTTTGAGATTGAACTGGAGGGCTCTCAAACTGTGCGGCTGCTCTGCTACGAGAAGTGCTGCAACAAAACCAAGCAGAGCAAAGAGGACGGAGAGATCACGGACAGGATCATGGCCAAAGGTCAAATAAAGGTACAGACGACCTGGAGCACACCTGAGTCAATGCAAATAATTACATGTGTGTAATGTAGATACCACATGGGTATGGTTACCACACTTGATTTTTATTATGTTATTTGAACCTGACCAATAGTAGATTTTGAGGTCTAAATAAATAGCAAAGCTCCGATCAGTCTGAACTCCACTCAGAAAACAAGTGTTTTAAAAGTCGTTTTTTACTCACCTTTCAGACAGACTTGACAAAGCATGAAACTTTTTACACATCAGTTTCATGTTATAGTTGTTTCAGCATCCCTTTGATCATCCAAATACAGCAAGTGAGTCACAGCAAATATGTTTATTTTAGGTTCATACATCCATCCTTCATTCCTTCAATGCCATAAAGTACATAGAGTTTCAAACAATGTCTGGGAACTTGCTAAACATGCTGGCGTAATATTTTTCCTCAGTACATTCTGCTATGTATCCTATAAGGTACCAACAGAAACAGGAACTAAAAGAACATATTTAGAGACTCAGTGTGATGCCAGATCTATAACATTTTACTGACATTTATATGAAACTGGCGGTTGCCCATGTGGAGTGTACGTGCTCACTCTCTTGATGCTCTGCCTTCACTATGGTAACTGATTAGGACTGCTGACCACAGGAGCTTTTTTGGCTGATCCTGCCCTGTGGGGGCCTTAGCTGTTGAAAAAGAAGTGAGCCATTAGGTTGCCAGTGGGTCACTTCAGCTTGACCCCTGTTAGGGTGTTGTGACAGAGGGCGGATTAGTGTTTGGGTTGACCAAATGTAGCCGTTGGCTCAGCTCCAGACAACGACAGAGGGGGGGAGACAGAGAGCTCTTTGATCAGCCAGTGAAGGGATTTCCCTTTGGACAGGTGAGTCAAAACACTGTCCAGCCTCAGTCAGATACCTGCCATGGTTAAAGATAGGACGCTTGTCTCACATTAGCCTTCCTTATTGCTTTGTTGATGTCTACATCAATGGCCTGGACTTAAAAAAAACAAACTTTTAAGAAGACTGAGTGGATTTATGGTTTAAGGAATGACAATATTACAACAAAGTAGCACTACACATAGAAACAGCAGGACAAAATAACGGTAAAGGCTGAATAAAAGGTTGTTGAAGCTTATCAAATGCAGTTGGTCTGTGCAGCAGGATCCACTGAATGGTTTGGTAAGAACAATGTTCTCCACCACTATAAGATAAACTTTTATCTTCAAATCTGTTTAGTGATGTCTGTGATTGTGTCTGATGCTGATTGTCTTTTTGTTATGTCTGGCTGTGTTTTTTAGTTTTTTTCTCTCTGCTGAACTCAGCTGTGTCTTGCAAGTAACAACTTGATTTCAATGAGATTACCTGATCAATAAATGAAGGCAGTAGAGTCCCACAGACCTGGCAATAAATACATAAGAATTATAAATAATGATACATGAAATACAAAATGTAAATAAATGAAGAAGATTTAACATTTAAAAAAGTTAAATTCAGCAATGGAAAAATATTTGCCTTTTTAAAAAAATTTGGAACAAAGTAATATATTTTAGTTACAATGAAATGCGAAAGCTGGAAAATCCAAGATTTTTATTCCAAAGAAAGATCAACCATTAACAAATAATGCTGAATAACCTTTATTATCATTTGAACCATTTCATATAAATCACAATTAGATTATATTAGCTGAAGTAGGACCAGCAGTGCTGCACAATTAATCAAAAATCTTATTAAAATCACCACATGAACTAGTGTAATATTCAAATTGCAGGAGGAGCAATATAAGGCTAAATGTTTCTCAAAATACTTGAATTATGATGCAAGATGTCCAGCCTAGGGATCATATTCTACAGACTTAAGAAAAAATAATTGTACTTAGATGTTTTTTTTCCAAATGGTGCGGCTTTAATGACCAATAGGAAGAGAGCTCCATGTAAGGGTTACATGGTGGATCTGAATACGATAAGTTTACGATTTGAGGGAGATGAGTCTGATGTTAAAGTGAACTAATCAGTCATTGGTCTGAGAGGATCCTGTTTAGGCTACCTGTGATGCCAGATTAGCGGCCAGCACTCCTCACAGCGGCAGGCGTGAGCACGTTGGTAATGAGGGTAGGAGGGGATTCTCAGGAGTTAATCCCCCAAATCCATTTGGAAGTAGAACAACACACAGGCAAGCGTGCTCGGCAGGCTACATGGCTTTGTTCCTTTTGTGACTCCCAGCTGGATTGAATGGATTTGGAATATAACAATGCTGAAACATGAAGATGACAGAAAGTTTTGTATCAAACAAGATCGTTAAGACTCTTCAAGGGGGATGTGATCAGTGGCTGGATGCTCAGGGAAGAAGGACCTGCTGATCTTGTTAGTGCTTTGGTTTAGAAAATAGTGTGAGCTGTGGAACGGCGCTGTTTTCTTTGTTTGTTTGCCATTCGTCAGAGAAAGATTTTAGAATTTAGAAATGCTCATGCCAGAAATGATGAGTGAGAGTAATCCTGATGAGGAGAGTGTGGATCAGGCCAGCAGTGGTGTAGAGGAAGAGGGAGACACTGCATCAAGGAAATCTCCAAGCACAGGGGCCCGTTTGTGGGACCGAGTCCGAAGCAGTCTGATCAGACCAAAGGTAAAGATATGGAGCTACATGGGATGTTTGAAAGGATGCCTACATTAACAGACAAAATTATTTTGCTTTCTCTAACTTTCTGGTGATATTTATGCATTTTCAGTTTTAGAAGCCATCTTTGTACTGCGTGCGAGTCCGTCTTATCTTTTTGATTAAAGGTATTACGTAGGGAAATTGATTTTCACTGAACAAAGGATTATCTGAATGAGATTTGGTGGTTTCTTTGGTGAAAGAACATCTGCCATCTTGGACAGGCACAGTGCTTAACAGCCGACATGATGTTATCACATTACTCATGCCTGATCACTGTAAATACAGGCTGGCACTTTGGTATTAGTCAGGCGACTAAAATAGATCCCTGGCACTGCCTGGCCATATGGAGTTTATGTTTATGTGAGGATGAGTTAAGTTATTGAGCAGGTGATACTCACATTACCTGGCACACTATTTTTTGGTCTTTAATTGTAAAGAGAATTTATAAAAAAAATTTAGTGAAACTCGAAATTAAAATTTGTCTTTCTTTTTTCTTTTCAGCTGGATCCTCAGACGTTGCAAAACAAAGACTGGCAGAGGACAGTCATCACCATGAATGGGGTACGTTTTTAGCAACTCAGTGAAAAGATTCAGAAGTTAAAAGGAAAGTCAAAGAGTAATGATGATATTAAGAGGCTCATTATCCTTTTTTTGCACCACTTGTGTTGCATTAATCACTTTCTCAACAACGGTAAAGTTGTTTTAAGGTTCACAGATCAAATTTGGAGGTAAATTAAAGAGACACCACTTGCAGTTGTTAAAAGGTGTTAAATCATATCAAAACTCACTTTCAATTTTATGCATCTTTAATTTACTTGCAGTTAAACTGCTTTTTCTGTATCTAGGCCACATAATATTGACATAAGACCAGTTTTTGATTAATAACCACCATGCAGAGACCTGGACTGGATTAGCGAATAGACTCCAGAGATTACAACAAAGGCAGATTCCACAGTTTTCTTAATCTAGACCATATTAGGTCAGGGGCCAGATGCATAAACAAAGTATGTGCACAAAACACATGCGTTCATCTTTTCCCACACTTGAACTGGTATTAGTAAAGGATGAATATGCGGTGCGAATGTGCACAACTCACACATGCCTCAGACCAGGTGTTCACATGGTTTTAGCTGAGACAGCTGCTGAGGATGCCCCTTTCACACCCAGTCATGATATATGATATCACCTGTAACCACTTTACCTGTTTACCTGTGAAATGATCCAAACTCGTGTTTTTGAGCCTTTCTAAAACTCTAGAACTTGACCTTTGTCTCCCCTCAAATTCAGAATAAGTAAATATATCATCTAAAATCATAATAGTTAATAAAGTAACACATTAAATATATTGCCTCTGTACAAAAAATTATTATCACAATCTGTTTCATTTGTATTTTACACAGCATCACTTTTTTTTATTATTGTTGTGCCGCCATCTCTCTGTTAATGGTTGTTTGATTTGATTCTGAAGCACTTTGTAAAGCAGGATGAGCACTATGAATAAGTCATTTATCATCCTTCTGACCTTTATAACAATGATGATTAATATTGATGGCTGAGATGATGGTTTACAAATGAATCAGGGTTGAATTAGTCTTATAGACACTACAGATACCCGCAATTGTGTGTGATGGCAGTTGCTCTGACTTGGTCAGACTTTTGGTATGGAAGAGTTTCTATATGCATTTATATCCAACTGTGGAAAAGAGGCTTGTGCATGTTCACCCAGCTCCACAATGTTTGAGATTTCTAAAACAGAATCAGACATCAGGCAGCTTTATATACCTGATGAACATAATGCATGCACACATTTCTGTCATTGTTTGTACATGCAGATATATGTGTAAATATAGCCTCTGAACCCAGGCCTCTAAAAATATGTCATTTAAAGTGAGTCTGTGTAACTTTTGGTTTAAAGTTTAAGATTATAACTTGGAATAACACAAAGTAACACATTCTACTCTTTTCATTCTACAAATGAAAAGTCATGAGTCATAATGTGTAAAGCACACCCTTCTCAAACAGTACAGTTTTTATTTGTCTGCTGTAATCAGGAGCTAATGTTAGCTAATGTTAGCAAACTTTGGAAAGTTATTGCTGTGAAACTGACCTCACAAAGTCAGTTTGCTAACCCTTTGTGATTGTTACACTATGTTTATCCTGTTAATGTCACTTGAAGCCACAATGTCTGCTATTCAGCAGAACGTGCATGCCAGCTTTGCTGACATAGCCTTCCAAAATAACTGGTTTTCTTACTTGTTTCAGATTGAGGTGAAGCTTTCAATGAAGTTCACCAGCAGAGAGTTCAGTCTGAAGCGAATGCCTTCAAGGAAACAGTCTGGTGTCTTTGGAGTGAAGATCAACGTAGTAACTAAGTGAGTGGATATGTTGATGGTGTGTGTTGTGAATGTATCATCCCCTTATTCCTATTTTTAAAATTTCATGCAATCAGTGAGACAGCATACGTCCATGTGCTCCTTTTTACACTGTTGTATATCTTGTTCTTTTAGTTTCAGTGTCAGAATTTTGGCATTGGATTGTGGGCTACTGTTTTGAAGCCTTGAGTTTTTGCATTTTGGCCAGTTTTAACTTTATTATTTGGAGCCAGAATTGATATTTGAACTAGAGTTTGGTTTCGTAATTCAGTTTTACTTCAGTTTAGTCAGTTGAAAATAACCGGGATGCTAATTTAGCTCAGCAAAAAAGGCTTAAAACAAAATGTACTTACTGGAGTGTCTTTTAGTACAACCAAACACTTACTATTGCTAGTTACTATTAACTTTAACAAATGAAACAAACTGTAAACAGACAATGTTCTAAGATGAAGAAACGTAAAAACACACACAACAACTCTATAAATCAAGTGAGAAATAGGGTCATTTTTTTCATAGACTTCTATACAACCTGAAAGAATGCAGGTTTGACACTGCTGCATTGGCTTCACTTTTCTGACTTCGAAGCCACATCCGCTTCCAATATACAGTCTATGATACTAATAGAACCCCTGAGATGTGTTGATCCCGTTTAATACTTGTTTCTGTGTGACTATGTCCTCCCTAGGCGAGAACGCTCCAAAGTTCCCCTCATTGTGCGACAGTGTGTAGAGGAGATTGAGCGAAGAGGCATGGACGAGGTGGGAATCTACAGAGTGTCCGGTGTTGCAACTGACATCCAGGCACTGAAGGCTGCCTTTGATTCAAGTGAGCTCACTCTCGGTTTCATTTCTTATGAAAAGAAGGGCTTATTTATTTTTAGACGGAGAGTTCTGCAGGACTGACTCATACTCTGCTCAGAAGTGTTTTGTTTTTTCAATGCTTCCTGTGCAGCTTGTATTCTTTGGTGTTTAGTGACTGTTTTCTATTGTGCTGCACAGACAACAGAGATGTGTCTCTCATGATGAGGGAGATGGACGTAAACGCCATTGCTGGAACACTGAAGCTGTATTTCCGTGAGCTGCCAGAGCCTCTTTTCACTGATGACTTGTACCCCAACTTCTCTGGAGGCATCGGTCAGTCACTTCTTTATTTTAGCATAACTTTCCGTGGTCAGGTTTTCATAAATGTAGTTGCAAGTTGTGACAATGACACATTGATGTGTGCTTTTTGCCTTGCAGCTCTCTCTGACTGCCTGGCCAAGGAGAGCTGTATGCTCAACCTGTTGCTGTCTCTACCAGAGCCCAATCTGGTGACCTTCCTCTTCTTGCTCGACCACCTTAAAAGGTAAAAGACATCACAATTGATACATTAGTTTTTAAGTGTATATTAGTTGTGTGTCAGTCTATATGTCTGTTACCCACCTAAGAAAAAGTTTTATTTTCAGTATCCATAGGTTGAATATTATTGGTTGCAGCACTGTTTCTACAGGGTAGCTGCTAACCAATAGTAATGAAGGTTTGTAATAGTACTATCTGAAAATCTTACAAAGCACAGATACATGTGCCTTAAAGAGACAGGCACTAAAAGATAGCGAGTGAATACGTGTGTATTCAGACAGATAGTAAGAGCAAGTTGTGTGTTTTGTTTGAATTCATGCCACACCGCTAAAGCCTGACTTTTACTGAAATAACCAGAAGATTATGGTGATTAATGCTAACTAACATTAGCAAACTTTAGATGCATTTCTGAGTCAGTTCACTATTTATTCTTTTGTTCTCACAGGGTGGCCGAAAATGAGAGCATCAACAAGATGTCTTTGCACAATCTGGCCACAGTTTTTGGCCCCACTTTGCTGCGGCCCTCTGAAAAAGACAGCAAAATCTCAAACAGCTCACAGCCAATCTCCATGAATGACAGCTGGTCTTTAGAGGTCATGGCTCAGGTAAGGCTTGTTTCAGGATATTGATAAGTGAAAGGAGTATTTGGGCTGTGCGTCTGATGACCTTTTCTGCTTCCATAGGTGCAAGTCCTTCTCTACTTCCTTCAGCTGGAGAGCATCCCAACTCCCGACAGCAAACGTCAAAGCCTTCTCTTCTCTACTGAAGTATAACAGGAACATCATGCTGCACTCGTCTGTAAATGTTCTGTTCTGAGGCAGAATTTCTGCTGCTTAATGAGGTGGATGCTGCTGAGCGGCCAGGGCTGGCTGCTTTACTCTGAGGATGCTTAGTTTAGCCACTAGGTGGAGCCATCAACATAATGTAAACTGGAAACAGCCACCATGACCAAAGCCATTTCTTTTGGGGATGTGATGAGCATGTGTGTACTGTTCACTTCCAAGCTTGCCTGCTGTGTCAATATAAGACATCCCTATATGATGTTTGGACAAAATACATCATTCTTTTTTTTTTATTTAATTAAAATTTCAAGAAGCATTATTTGCTGTAGGTAATATTTTCTGCCCTGTTCGGTCACTGTGCACATTCACTTCACTGAAGGGGATTTTTGCTGTAGTTTTTGTAAGATTTATTTCTCTGGATGAATGGTTGGATGAGTGGGCATATTTGTCATGTCTTTACATGTTTATCCCCAGAAGTGTTTGACTTGGTTGAAAGCTCAACTGTGCCAATGTTCCTCTGCTGATGACCAATAGAACATTTCCGTTACCCTAATGTTTACACACGCTCTTGATTTTGTAAAAGTATGAGACTGAAAACTGTAGTTAACACACAGCAACATGCAGGCATGTTAAAGTGGTATCTGTGCTATACAGTTTGTACAGTGACTGTATTCAGTTCACATGTTCTTCGGGTGGTTTCCGGGACAACTTTTGTAGATATGAGTGCTTTTATGGAAGTGGTACAGAGAAATCATTCCAGGAAATGGCGAGGCCTGATCCTTCCACCCATGGAATGTATACTGTGCTGTGTATAATTTTAATTTCACAGTTTTGTCCATATTTCATATGTTTCGTGTCCAAGTTGTTTTTTCCTGATTTGATTTATTCTGTTGAACTACGTGTATATGTTTTGCTTCTTGCATTCCTTCTCTGTAGTCCACCTATATAGGATAAAACCACACTGCTGTAGAGATGAGAGCACCTGGAGATTATCTCAAATACCAAATGTTCCCTAGTAGGACTCTTAAGGCTCAGTGATTCACTCATATCTAAGTCTCCTGGCTTATAAATAGGTTTATCATCCACATACCTAGTATAACTTACTGGATATGCACTGTGTTCTTGCATTAATATTTTTTTTCCAAATCACTACAGGTATCCAAACACTTGTTAGCACAAACTGTAACCCTTAAGGCTTGTGATTTATGTAAACTAAGCAATAACTCTTAGTGATTCTTAGGAGGAGACCAGTGGGTCTTGTATGTATGATTTATGTAAATAAAAACTTGGTAACATTACTCTTGCAATGTGTTATTTTTTAGTATGAGCTAGAATAAAACACATTCTGGTTTGAAGTTGAATCTGATACAATAATGTCTGATATAATTATGTATTGACCAATATTGAACTATCACTGATATATCCATAACAGTGTATATGTTGTCGGATATGCACCAATATTATCTTTTTTTTCATGGTATTATGCAGAAAAAGATGGTACAGTAATGTAAATTGGTTCATCACATAATTTCCCAGCAGAACATGTGCCAACTGATTTCCACCCTATGGTAACAAGAGCCACCCTACTAATACTATATATCAACATCAAAAAAGTGTTTTTCCATGTTGGAAACAGTTGCATTACAAACACTAACACAAAGATTCAAATATACATGATACAGCAAACTTAATAACCTATTTAGTCCAATACATTATAAGATGGTTGAAGACTGGAGGTCTCTGTGGGTGGAAGGGGTGGAGATGAGTAGGAAGGGGTTAGTGGAATGTTTTTTTTTTTCCATCATTTAAAATTTTGTTAGTGTTATTGTACTTTATGGTTCTTTTTTATATATACCTTATTTAAATATTAACGTGACTATTACAATTGTTGAACTCCTAACGACTTGAAGCTTACAAACGTAATTGCAATTCCCATGCTAATGAATCTCGAATTTATATGTGGAATGTATGCTGGATTTAATTGCTCAATAAAAAATTCAAAATGTCCAGATATATACAGATCCATATATATATATATATATATATATATATATATATATATACAAAAACGTCGGCCCTAATATCGATATCGTCATTGCCCACCAAAAAATGTAGCATTGGTGGGTCTAGCCCACTTAACTTAATCGTTATAGTAATTAAGGTGCCAGATAAATTTCAGATTATGTGAAAGATTTATCTGAAGAGATGATCCTCAGATAGGCGTCCTAATGGTTATTCATTAACTTTGACAGTAAGTGTCCATTGCCTCTACTCCAATGGAAGGTGTGTGAAAGTGTTGTACACTGATGCGCCGCAGACGTTTGGCACAGTGCCAGGAGTAATTTGGAAATGAAACAAACGACCCACTGGATATTTAAGCATCCTGGAGACAGTGAAGAGTCCCCCAGTTCAGAGGGTGATGCTTAGATGATGCAACCAGAGGAGGGGGCAGCAGAGGATCATCCGGCTGCTGCCAACAGAAAGAAGCTGACATCCGAAACCGATGCTGCCTGCAGCCTGAAGTTGTGAATTAGCGAACTGTTATCACCCGCAAATGAACACCCATCGGACATTTATCAACGTACCAAACAGACAGATTAGGAGAACCTCAGGTATGGATATTTCATGTGCTTACTGACAGAGCGCTGTCTTTTTGCCGGCTATGCTAACATTGTTAGCCTAACGATAGCATTAGCAACCTTAGCTTTGCTATTGCATACTGACAGCTGAGGTAAATTAACTGACTGAAAAGAAACACACAAACATACTCTAAAGTTACTTTAACTACGCACACTTGCTTTGTTCGTTTGTTTGTTGAGAATAGAATGATAATTGTTGTTTTCACCACCAAATTAGATTTTTGGCCAGTGTCAAGGTAGAAAAAAATCACTTGGACCTAACGTTATACTACGAATTATTTCAAAATAAGTCGCTTTGTGTTGACATGCATTCCTAGTGTCGCCCATGAATACATTTTTGCGACACCATGCTTACCACGACTTTTGCTGAATGGAGTCGATTAAAGGCAATTTACGTTCACTTATTATTGTGTATTTTGACTATAAAATGGGCACAAATGTTTTGTTTCTCCCGAAATGAGTTAAAATATATTTTTTGACAATTTTCTAGTTTGATTACCTCCGCACGTCTTAGAAAGATTATCTTTTGCGAAACTTTGGCATATAATTCAGGTAGTAGGATTTATGACATGGTATAGATCGTTAAATGTTTTTATTTCTACCTTAAATTGTGCAGTATTTATTATATCTAACGTTGCTATATACCTAGTTTTCTAGTTCTATATGTTACACCTTTATTCTCAATATAGCTTCAAATTCTGTCGCTTTTTAGCAGTTTTTATATAATTATCACCGTTTCAGGAAAAGTAATTGATGGGTTGTGCCGACGTGTCTAGCTCGGTGCTTTTGTTTTGAAAACGCATGTCCAAACAGGAAGTCAAATTATTGAAATTCCCTGCGTGCCTGACCTTTTAGCCACCTAGCTAGCTGGGTTATCTCATTGGCTTTACGTTGCAAATTAGTCTCTAACATGATAGAGCTGGTGTATGCTTACTTCATAACGTGGGGTATCTGTCTTCCCCGAAAGGATTTTGTTGGTAAAGTACGGGCTTATGTTGTTGAATGACACACTGCTGGGGCTAACGTTAGCCGTGCTTATGCTAATGTAGGTGTAGCCAAGAACAATGTAAATTTGTCATCCCCCTGAGAAGAGTCAATAGTGAACTGATGTTGCAGCTTGTCAGTGCTCTTTGGATGGCCCAAGAGGCTTACTATTGCAGAGCTGTATCGTATGTGTACACACTATATCCTCCCCCTTCTCAATTCATTCAGATCCCCTTTTTAACCAGAGGTGACCACAGATGTTTCCCAACTTTCCTGGAATAGACTGGAAAGATTTCACAACCCTCTTTTTAAATCAATGTCCAGGAGATATGACTTGTGAGATATTCCTTCTTGGCTCTGTTTGATCATTGCTTTAGGTCTAGAAAAATATTTTTGTTTAAAAACACTTAATTATGCCCTCATGTGACATTGAACAAGAGGGGAAAAAATTAATGTATTTCCACGACTACTGCAAAGGTCAGCATTGAATCCATTCTTTGTGTGTTTAAATGAAAAGTATTAAATAATTGCCTGGGGTAAGCATAACTCTTTTACAAGGTGTTAATGACATGGATGGTAAATGGTAACTCAATGCAAGCCAAAGCTGAAATTCTTTGCTTATATAAATGTTAATACTATGAATGGTTTTGACTCTACAATGCCAGGTTGGTGCTGATGGAGGACATTACATTACTGATCCTTCACTTTTTTGTCAGCATATTCTTGCAATATTGCAATACAGAAATCATGATTTCCATTTGACTGAAGGCTACATCATAGAAAATGGCTTTTTTAACTGCATTCCAGACCTGTGTATTAAATGTGAAGTTTTATTATATAATGAAATTCAAGGTTTGACAGTGGCTGCTCTGTCTCAGGCAGACTGGTGCCTACTTGTCCTTGTACACACAGTCACCCTTTAAGGGTTTACTTCTTTTTTTTCTTTTTTACTGGAGACGCCACCACAGGAAGCTGATGTTATGGCAAGGAAGTGCCTCCCTGCAGTTAAAGCATGAATAAGGAAAGAGAGCAGGGTAGGGGTATTAATGAGTTACTAGACCACTGCGACCCCCACCTCCTTCTCTTCCCAGAATTAACTCTGCTGTTTCTTCTGCATCCTCAGTCTCAGTCTCATGCTTTGTTCAGCTGTCTGCAGAGGACACTTATGTTTCTATGGTCAGCCTTGAATCAGATCTGTTGCATTTATTAGCACTGAGATGAAATACTGAAGCTCTTTTTAATTTGATTTAGAATAAGTGTTATTGGTTTCTATCTAACGGCTTCCATTCTGCAGCAGAGAGCTCTTCACTGCTGAATTGATTTGCACATGTTAGTCATTCTGTTCATGACCTCTAGCATAGATGATGATTTTTATATTTATTAAGCTGATATAAGACAGCGAAATAATAATACCCTTGTGGCTACTTACAAAACTCCTATTCCAAAAAAAATGAGGGATGCTGTCTAAAATGTACAAAAAACATTGTGATCATTTGCTTATCCTTTGTGACATATATTGAATTAAGAATTGTATAATGGCAATACATAATGTGTTCAAAGTGATAAACCTTGTTTATTGTAAGTATTCACTCATTCTGCATTTGATGGCTGCAACATGCTCCGAAAACAGGTGAATGTTTACCACTGTGTTACATCACCTTTTGTTTTCAGCTTTTCTGTCTGGACAGGTCTGGACTGCAGGCAGACCGGTCCAGCCCTGCTGTCGTAACTCGTGCAGAATGTGTCTTGGAACTGTCTTTCTAAGATAATCAGGGACATGCCTGTAACAGACGTAGTCTGGATGGCAGCAAATGTTCCAAAACCTGTATGTGCCTTCACAGCTGTGCAAGGTACACATGATGCCATAGGCACTAACACACCCTCATACCTTCACACATGTTGGTTTTTGAATTTTGTATTTTGTGCTGGTAACAATCAGGATGGCCCTTTTCCTCTTTAGCCTGGAGGACTTGAAAAATTGGCTTTCACTTTGCATGACAGAGTCTGAACTGTGTTTACTGACAACGGTTTTCCTGAGCCCATGTGATTATGTTCTTTATACAATCAGTGCGACCTGAGGGATAGAAGGTCGCAGTCGTCCAGTGTCGGTTTTCCGCCTTGACCCTTACGTGCAGTTATTTCTCCAGATCCTCTGAATCATGTAGTGGATTGTAGAAGATGAAATCCTTAAATTCCTTGCAATCGTGCGTTGAGAAACTTTGTTCTTAAACTGGTGGATTTATCTTGGTGAGCCTCGCCCCATCACCCCCCACTCCATCCTTGTGAGCAATTGAGCCTAACAAAGTTCATTCCCAGTCATCATACTATCACCTGTTACCAATTTACCTCTTTACCCACTGAATGTTCTGATCAGGTGTTTTTCCCAGTGTTTTGTCGGCCCAACATAAGCATATGTTTACAACAATCCATACGGTTGATAAGGCAAAGCATTAACTATATTGTCTTTGTGCTGTTTTCAATTGAAGCAGCAAAGAGAAGTAGTATTATTGTTTTACACAGCAGCCCAACTTGTTCATAACCATTGTTGTAAGTTGTAGATTATGAATATCAGCCCTGCAATCATTCTTCCTCCTTGAAGGACTGATGCAGTTGGCTAATATTTAAGAAAATGTCTGCAATAGTGGCCTGAAACCTGATGGACTCTGACCTTTTCATGTCCGTAATGTTAATAATTTATAGTTATTTTAGCTATATTTAAACAGGAGGTGAAATATGTTCATGGAGTCTGAGTGTATTGAATGATTGTTGAGTTTCTTAAACGGTACACACACAAAGCTTTTTATATAGTTTTTCAGAGTGACGGGCAGAAAGAAAAGGCAGCTGCCTCTGCCCCATTTAGCAGCACTTTTGGTCCCCAGCCTGCACTCCCATGTCTATTCAGATCTAATGAAAAGAGCTGTGCTTTAGCTAGCAGCTCTCTGTTTCAGACATCTGCTTTGACACACATTCAGCTATTCAGAAAACTGGCTAGTTGTTGAGTGCACATGTCAGTTCTCAGGGAAAACGCCCTGCCAAACGTATGTGTTAGGGAAAAATACATGCATACACAGGCAGTCCAGAGTTCAGAGTGCAAAGACAGATAAGACTGGGAGGTAATACACAGAAAGGTCATGATATACTGTATACTATAGCATGCTGAGTCCTAGGGATTGTCCTGTATCTTCATCTGGTGGCATTAAGTATACGTTTAGCAGCTGCAGTGGGACTGATACACTTTAGGAGTTTTCTTTGTTCTTTGTTGGGTTGTGTTAAAAAAGAAGTAACAAGGCATCAGAGCAGGACTGAAGTGCTGCCAATGGCTCACTAAAAGACAACAAACACTTCTCAGACCATTATTTCTAGCTTCACTGTAACATGTAGTGACAACTGTACAGACATGAGAAAGGCATGTTTTCAAACTATGGCCATGATATAAAGCTTCCAAATAAGGTGAAGCCTGTGGGGATATACATGTACATGAGTGGGGAAAAACATGATGTCAACTTAAAATGAATCTTATTATCATGACCTGTCAAAGAGGTTGTGGTTGTAAACACAGAAGCCACCAGCTCAGCAGCTGAGACACATTATTTGCCATTTTCTCCGCATGAGGCGAGGAAGATAGCTTTTGTTCGCTTCCTAAACTTCCACATAACTGTCGGTGGTGTGATGGCATGTGACATGGAGTTTGTGGCTATAAGAATTAAGAGCATTAAGCATGTTATTTTGAGTAAAGATTCATGTGCTGCAACATGAGAAATATACATTATTCTCTTTAAATCCAAACATGCTCCTCATAACTCTTCCTAAAGGCTGTGGCTGTGTATTTTTGCAGTTTGGCCGTATGAATTAGGTGAAGCTTAACACTTCTCAGCATCTACATTACTGGAGGCCAAGGTTAACCCGACAGAAATAATAAGCCAAATGAATATTGCCTTGCCAGTAGAAAATGAATCATTGAGAACTGGAAGTGCGCACTGAGTGGAAGATTTGGTGCAGGATGACAGATTTAAAGCAGCATCTGTACCAAGGAAACACAGCTGAAATCTATTAGAAAAGTATTTGTTTTTGAATAAAGTGCAGTTGTGGTTTAGTAGCAGGTTATTTTGGATTCTCTAAGGGTTAAGGGGAGGGAAGGTTGAAAATATGTGGCTGAGATGTGAGCTATTGTGTGCTCCGGCTCTATCAGATCTTAAATATTGGCTTATTTTTGTAGTGTGTATTTATTTGGCTAAGATTCATGGAAGGGTTTCACTCCATGAATTGTCTAAACATTTGTGCTCCTGCTACAATACATTGGTCAGCTTCTCACAGTGTTCTATTTAAAGCCTGATTTACCGCTTATATTTGATTATGTGTGTTTCCATATCCAAACAACAAACTTCTGCTCAGGAAGACAAAAGAGCACAGACTCTGAGTTAGATTGTAGCTGGGATTCCTTTTACAACAAATAACTTCAGCTCACTTTTTCCTCTCAAGAGCCTTAGTGCAAAAGAGCTCCAAGAAATCCAAATCTGTGCTAAAGTACTTACTCTTTGTCTCCAGCTGTGTCCCAAATAAATTTTCTTGCTATCATGGCATCAAGTCAGGTTCTCTCTAGACCTGGATGCAACATGTGAACAGTACTGAATAAAGCCTCCTGTGTTTAACAAGCTTTTGTTATTTAGTCTTAGCCAGTTTCAACACCTTGGTCTCTGCCAAATGAACACTGTTAAATGGCCAAATTACAACAGATAACGCCAACAGTCATAGGTACTTCATTTTTTTTTGTATCACTTTTTTACTAATTCAAGACACATTTTGCAACAATGAAATCTGCAGCTCACTAAATTACTCTGAAGAATGTGCCCCCATTAAATTGTTATTAGGAATCTTTTCTGGGTTGTTGACTAATTGTGATCTGGTTTGAGTACATCTCGCACGAACGTGGCACTAAATGATTTCTTGGCAGTGCAAAGTGATATTCAGTGCATGGGAGCAGTTGCCAAGTAACAGACTAACGGCCTCACATTTCTGCCTCTCAAGATATGACTGCAGTGGTGTTGCTTTCACTTTGATGTGTGAAGGAATCTACTTTTCCTTTTTTGGCTGTGCTGATTATTCCGCTCAATGCTATGAAAAATGCCATACCCATCTTTGTGCTAAAGAGTACCACCCACACAGATGAAGCTGTTTATCAGTGTGATCGTTGTTGCAGCTGACAGGCACGTGAAACTCTGAACCGACTCAACTGCTGTATAACAAGCACACGAGAGCCATCTAGTGGACGTATTAGTTTGTCTTTTAAAGCCTCTTATTTCAGCAGGTTCCTGATTCTGGGGTGGTCCCCTACAGCTGTCTACAGCTACCAAATGTTACTGCAGTGAAGACGAAGGGATTTAAATAGTGAATAACACACCAGTTGCCCATGCGTCTTTATGTATATACAAATGAACAACATTTTTAACCCTAAAAAGCAGTTGTAGTTGTAGTTTGTTGTTTGTGTTTTTGCCAAATTTTTCACTTCTCTTGTAATTCCAAACAGAACAATCATGGCAGAAAAATAGGAGGAACTCCAAAAAATATTTTTTGAAGTATAGCACAATTTAAAATCAAATAAATGAATAGATAAAAAAATTAGAAAAGAAAAGTGGAATTTTTACAAATATATGGAAAAAAAATTAAATTGAAAGTGTGAAAGTGTTGGAAACAAAGATGCAGCTCCACATGCTATTCATAATGAACTATTTCCATTTATACAACCTCTACTTATAGCCTCTTATGTGTGTAAACAGCCTGCGGTTCAGTCAGTTTAACTGAATATTAGTCACATGACCAATAGTCTTAACTGACTCATATATGTCTTCCAAGTTGTGCTGAGGAGCGCATTATTTAATGTCTTTTACAGGATGTGGTAAGTGCACACAGATTCTGTGAAGCATGTAGAATAAAGAAAGTGTGATGAAATATTAAAATTTTTGAGCTTAGATTTGGTTACTTTTCCTGACATAAGCACCTGTCACATATCCCTTTTAGGACTTTTATAGTTTAAAAAAACATAAATAATTTTGTTTTTACAGTTTCTTCCTATGATAGATGGTATAATATTTGGTGATTCAAATTTTTTTTTTTTTAAAGAAAAACATGCTTTTCAAACCTGCCAGTTTAAACTGCAAGATCTAATCATTATTTCAGGGAATGGGAGATTAATCTAAATGATCTTCTACCTCTGTAACATCAGCTATTTAGAAGAAACACAATTACAGAGAGAAACACATTTTCTACAACTGCTCAGCTATTCATTGTGGTCTCCGTGTGTGTTAAGGGAATAGCCTCTGTGGAAAGAATTCCTCTTCCATGGAAAACTGGAGCTATCACTCTGCGCACTCACATGCATTACCTTTCTCCTCCCTCCTTTGTGCGCAGATTGAGCTGTAAATGTATCGACATCAGAGAGCTCAGTATGAAGAAGTCGGTCCGGCCAGCCGTGAGTAAGGTGAGCGGAGACCGAGGGAAGGCAGAGGGCACGGCTACCACTGGGACCGGGAAGCCTGCAGCCAAGACCAGCACCACCGCACCTCTGTCTAAGGTGAGACTCATATGGACTGAATCCGACTTTGACTTTCTTATCTTCTAGTTTGGAGGTGAATTTATTTTTATTTTTGTGCTTTCAGGTGAAAAGCAATGATGATCTTTTAGCAGCTATGGCTGGTGGGAATCCTGCATCAAGTAATGCTGTCAGCAAGACCAAGAGGACCGCCTCCATTGGGACAAATGCTAGCAACATAGACAGCAAGCCAAAGTCAACATCAGGTAATATTGCATGCCTTAATGTGGTTTTTATGTTAATACGTTGTTTCACAGGAAATATAAGGATCCCTTTTAATCTCATTTACCAGGTACATCCAAGCGTACAACTTCTTCGATTTCCAAGGAGACAAATTCATCACGAGACCGTCTCCGGACATCCAGGACCTCAGCCAATAAGAAGCAGTCGGTATCAGGGACTGTAGCCGGGGATGTCGCCTCAGGGAAGCGCTCTCGCAACCAGATCCTGCCCGAGTCTGACGGCCGTATGAGCAAGTCTAAGTCAGACGGCCAGATCAGTGATAAGGTGGCTCTGGAAACCAAAGTGAAAGACCTGTTGGGCCTGGCTAAAAGCAAAGACGTGGAGATCCTTCACCTCCGCAGTGAGCTGAGGGACATGAGGGCCCAGCTTGGCTTGGGAGGGAAGGAAGCACCGCAGCAGGAAGAAGCTGAAGAGGTGGAGAAGCCCCAGGTTTCCGCCATCACAGCAGCTGATGTGGAGTCCACTCTCATTCTCTTACAAGAGCAGAACCAGGCCATTCGAGAGGAGCTCAACATGCTAAAGAGTGAGAACCGAATGCTAAAAGACCGGCTCAATGCGCTGGGCTTCTCTCTGGAGCAGAGGCTAGATGCCTCTGACAAGCTGTTCAACTACGCCTCCCTGAGCCCGGACCTGGCAGTAGGAAGCTGTCAGAGTGATGGTGGAGGAACAGGTACGCTGACTTCCTCAGTGGAAGGCTCGGCCCCCGGCTCCTTGGAGGATCTGCTCACAGGACACCAGCATGGAGGCTCAGCAGACAACCTCGACAGCGAATCTAGCGAGGTCTACCAGGCCGTCACCTCCAGTGACGATGCTCTGGACGCTCCCTCTGGAGCTTCCTCATCATCTGAATCGGAGTGCGCACCCAGCAGGGAGCACTCACGGAGGGGCAGCAGTGGCAATGCCAGCGAGGTGTCAGTGGCTTGTCTGACGGAGCGCATCCACCAGATGGAAGAGAACCAGCACAGCACTGCTGAGGAGCTCCAGGCCACATTACAGGAGCTGGCCGACCTGCAGCAAATCACCCAGGAGCTGAATGGAGAGAACGAGCGGCTAGGCGAAGAGAAGGTGATCCTCATGGACTCCCTGTGCCAGCAGAGCGACAAGCTGGAGCTTTACGGTCGACAGATCGAGTACCTGCGCTCGCTGCTGGATGAGCATCATATATCGTACGGACTTGAGGAAGACATCAAGAGTGGACGCTACATGGAGCTGGAGCAGCGATACGCAGACCTGGCGGATAACGCCCGCTTTGAGAGGGAGCAGCTGCTGGGGGTTCAACAACACCTGTCCAACACACTGAAGATGGCCGAACAGGACAACGCTGAGGCCCAGGAGATGATCGGAGCGCTGAAAGAGAGGAACCATCAGATGGAGCGCATCATGGAGTCAGAGAGACAGGGGCGAGCAGCCATGGGCGCCGCACTTGAAGAGTACAAGGCGGCGGTGAGCAGCGACCAGGCGGAGCTGAGCCGCTGCAGAGCACAGCTGGACCAGGAGAGGCAGAGAGTGGCCGAGCTGTACTCTCTTCACACCGCAGGGGACAAAAATGACATCTGCCAGCTGCTGGAAGGAGTACGTCTGGGGAAGGAGGAGGCGGAGGCCAAGGCGGCAAAGTTGCAGAAGGACCTGGAACAAGCCCACAGTGAACTCACGAGGCTGCAGGAGGCTTTTAGTAAGGTGAGTTCAAACATGAAAGACATTTTGAGATGTAAAATCAGAGACATCAATTTCCTGAAGCCATAAGATGCTAAATTAATGTCTTTGACCTCAATAAAACTTTAACTAGGCAACTCTAATAAGAGGTTTTGTGTCACTAAATGAGTTCTCCTTTCAATGTCTATGGATTGGAGCCAGATTTGACCTTGGAAATGTCACACATTCAGCAGTCAGGTCTCCAGAGTCCACTTTTAACAAGGAGTGATACAAGGTCCCTGTTAGTACCTCACCAACATCGCACCAGGGTGCTGTGATGTGAAGCAGGTTTAACATACAGGGTTATGTTTTCATTACCCTGCCTGCAAGCAGGCTTAGCAGTTCTATGATGCTGGTTATCAGCTCCAGGATTGTCCAAACAACTTCTGAACACATTCACATAAAAGGGTAGAAGAAAAATACACTAAATTATACAAATGTAGAGCAATGAAATTGCTTTGACATGCATACAGACTGCGGGACATAAGCGCAGAATTCCGATGTGTGCACCAAAAAAACTAGTATCTAGTCCCTCTGACCAGAATCTATATTATTATTTATTTTCCAGAAGACATGCTTGGTCAGGCCACAGGCAGAGGATTACTGTGTAGATGTGTACTTAACACACACACACACACTGTGTGTAATAAACCTCTATCTATTAATGTATGACACTGCTGGAGATAATTACTTCATGGCTTGTTAGTGAAATAAAGGATATTGCTCTTCCTGTGCGTGCAGCTGGACAGGGAGTACAGAGACTTCCAGGAGCAGGTGCAGCAGCAGATGGCCGAGCAGGAGCGCGTTCTGGAAAAGCAGCGTGTGGAACTGCAGGAAAAAGAGACCGAGATCGCAGACATGAAGGAAACCATCTTTGAGCTGGAGGATGAGGTGGAGCAGCACCGTGCTCTGAAACTCCACGACAACCTCATCATCACGGACCTCGAGAGTAAGTTGGAAGAACTGTGTGAACTCGTAATGAGTGTAATGATCAAGCTTTGACTGCCTGGTATGAGCAGAATATTTTTTGTAAGACAAGTTTGACAACAAGGATCTGATTGGCTGAGGGAGATTGCGGCAAAATCTAGTTGGTTTAACTTGGAGTGAACGTCCAGATAAGTATAAGCTGGAGCGAAATAGAGATACATTTGTGAATGAATGAGAGTGGAAAGAGGCCTTCCACTTCCACTAAAATCTGTATGGTGTTGAGTCAGACCAACGTGTATTTATTTCCTGTTTCAGACTCTGTGAAGAAGCTGCAGGACCAGAAACACGACATGGAGAGAGAGATTAAGATTCTTCACCGCAGACTGAGGGTAAGAGTGCTGCAGGGGGGCAGTGAGCCGCTGGAGGACCAAGAAAGACTGGGAAAAAAATGTAAAAAGGAGATGGAGACACAGATAAAAGAACAGTTAACAAGGAGCTTATCAGCACGCTTTAATCATTTAGCCCCAAAGCCTGATTCAGTACCCATCCTTGCCTTGAGTACACTAGGAGAAAGACAGGACATCAAACTGCAGCAATTTTAGGCCAATATTTAGCAAATACTACATTTAAGTGGACTCTTGTTAAAACCACTCCTCAGATTGAGATTACTTTATTGTCCCTTAGATTTGCATAAAATGGAAATTTGCACTGGCATATAAAACAATACACACCATGTGTGTGATGTGAAAGGTGTCGCATGTAATGACAAACCCACGTAGAATCGTCTCCTGACTTTGCAGTAACTTGGGTAATCTCTAGTGATTTGGCAGGTAAATCGATTGCACTTGTACCTTTCTAGTCTTGCAACCCCTCAATGCACGTTAACAACACAAGCCAGCATTAACACATTCACACACATGTTCATACACTGGAGGCTGAGGCCTCCGTACATGGAGCTGCCTGCTCAGTTAAACACACTCGTATATCGCAGTTTGGAGTTCAGTGTCTTGTCCAATGAAAACTAGACTGCCGGGTTCAGGGATTACACCACTTGCCTTCTGTGGACACTGCAGGCAGCTGTTTTTCACTGAAAAAGCGGACGTTTGCAGTTTGTAATTAGCTGGTGAACATAGGGGAGCATTTAGCAGCTAAATTGTCAAATCTGTCTCTAAGGAGTTGGTGGGGACCAAAGCAGAGGTAAAGGGAGACGAAATATTGGACTTAAATTCATCAGGTGGCCAGAAACACAAAAACTATAAATAATTGTGACGTTTGCCAACACATTCATCACATCAACTTAATTAGGTGATAATATGCCAGATGTTGGAGTTTCTTGCCCAAGAGCAGTTAAAAAAATCAATTATACAACTTTAATGATCCAAAGTAAGTCAGGCAATTTGGCCTGAATAATGTTCCACTGTTGGCTGTCTCACTCTGTGTCTGTGTGTTTGTGTGTGTCTGCAGGAGGAGTCGATGGAGTGGCGTCAGTTCCAGGCCGATCTGCAGACAGCTGTTGTCATTGCTAATGACATCAAGTCGGAAGCCCAGGAGGAGATCGGAGACCTGCGGCGCCGGCTGCAGGAAACGCAGGAGAAAAACGAGAAGCTGTGCAAGGAACTGGACGAGGTCAAGAGCCGCAAGTAAGACCCACAGAGGGACGTTTGGATGAGCTCCAGTGGTCACGCTGACATCGTCTGACTTATATTTGTAAACAAAATGAGGGAAGATTTAACTTTGCTTATTTGATTAGGATTCTGGGTGCTCAGTAACAGGGCTTGACGTCATTTATCTTTGCTAAATCCCACAGTTGATTAATTGCCTGCACAAAATAAAAAACCTTCAGTTGCAGGTTCACTGTAAATGTCCCGACAGCATGATACAAATTTAATTCTCAAACCATAATACACAAAGTGACAGCATCTGTACATACTGAGTTGACTGTATGTTTCCCAGGCAGGATGAGGAGAGAGGCCGAGTGTATAACTACATGAATGCAGTGGAGCGGGACCTGGCTGCTCTCAGGCAGGGGATGGGTCTCA
>CAFUXE010000106.1:257343-281023 GCA_903364295.1 Serranus cabrilla | reverse complement strand
GTTGTATGAAAGTTGTAATCTATAAGATTTCAGTCCTGTTAGATTTGGCAACAACCTCATATTTACTGCTGGTAACAGCAAGTACAGTTTAAGACTTTAATACACCCTAAAATCGATTACACGTTCTGTACTATGTTGAATATCTGTAGAGAACTTGCTCCATGTTTTACGAAGAATCAGCAAATGGAGAAACTTGAAGGAATGGGTGCTGCATTTAACAACAGCAAACCTTTATTGAAACATTCAACAGACCAGTATGATATCAGTACAAGCATGAGACTGCTTAAGCTTAAGAATTGTAAATAAAAAGATTTTAGTAAAAATGCACGTGATTTGGAAAGTACTGAGCATTCAACTGCATTCAATTCAATTCCAAGTTGACAGAAAAGTCACCAAGCACCAAGCAAACATTTCTCCACAAATTCAACTGAATGCTGGATGGGTAATTGAAAATGAAATAATCATTTTAGGGGTATTCCTTTGATATGACAGTTCCCAGAATTCTAGCAGCAACAAACAATCATTGAGCAGCTTTTTTTATTTCAGGAAAACAACAGAAGAGCAACTACTGTATGTGTTTATAGTGCAACCAAACAAACTTATGTTTGTTTTGATAAACAAGCCAATAAATAATCTTCCTTTTTCCATTATGTCATGAGCAATTTAGGTCTGATTTTCATAATGCGATTTGTTTCCACACAATAGCAGGGCACAGTCAGAGGAGTTTCAGGATCCTGTTACTCTTCATCTGACAGCTGACACCAGTTGAGTGCTTTTTATGAGGAATTGGCCGCGGCAGGAAATGTGGGGTTTGTATTAAGGGTAACTTAATACGGCTCTGATGGTGTTAGGAGAGTGAAGTAAACAGTGAGATAAAATGAAAAACAGTAGCTGGATTACGTGCTGCATCGTTTCCTGAGAATCCCTCGTACATTCACAGAATCCAGCACGAAAACAGCAACTGAAAATACTTTTTGTGTTAACAAAAACAGGGTTGGAGTTCATGAAAATCATCAGGATTATGCAGTAATTTGGACTCTTTGACTGTCTTTTCAGCCTCATGTAATGGTGTTGTTGTGATTGCTCTATCTGTGCTGATTGCGGTGCGGTCTCTCTGTCTCAGATAATTGACTCAAATCGAAGACCTCAAATGGCAATCAGCAGCGTCTGGAGAGTTACTTTCCATACTGAAGTGATGTTTACCCCTTTTAACTGATGTGAGCTACGGTAACCATGACACTTTCAGCCTTCTCCAGGAAGTGGGCAACATTTAACACATCCTGACGAAAGCCACTATCCACATTATAGTTGTGACACCGAGGAGACTTGAGTTAGTCACATATAACCCGAGCTGTTGTTTGAAATCACACGTTTACAGCCCTGCAAAGGTCAGGTGGCAGAAAAGATGATACATGCAGTACGGATGAGTAATGGACAACTCCTTAAAAAAAGTCAGCTTTTCTCTGTGGTTAAATCATTTTAAATATTTCCATGACAACTGAATTTATTGTGATCACATTATTGTTGAAAGCCGTGATGTGCCGAGGCTGGCAGTGACATTCACGACCTGAGATAAAATGTTGTTCTCTTAGCTCGGATGAGGCCCCAGAAATTGGTTTTCCATTGATTTTTGTTTTCCCGGACTGTAAATGTTCTGTCGAATTAAATCAAAGCTGAAGTGGATCGTCGCTGTGTTTTTCAGAACATTGATATCACAAACTTCAGCAGCAGCTGGAATGATGGCCTGGCCTTCTGCGCTGTGCTCCACACCTACCTGCCTGCACACATCCCCTACCAGGAGCTCACCAGCCAGGAGAAGGCAAGTACAGCTCCCAGGAAATCCCCTTTAAACAATCTGGACTCTATCATTACCATCAGAGAAAGTATTCTACAGAGTGTGACTCTTACTCTCTCTCTCTTCTTTACTCAGAGGAGAAACTTCACCTTAGCTTTCCAGGCTGCAGAGAGCGTGGGCATCAAATGCACTTTGGTAAGTTTTACACCAACATATAATGACTTTATTAATATAAAGAAGTAAATCCAAATCTCGGCTCATGTAGACACATGATCACTGGTGAAGGGTTTATTTCTCTCTTTGCCTTTTTTGGAAGTAATTTTGTTTGACTCACATACTTCGTCCCCTATATTGTATCATATTGCCAGAGTTATTACTTTTTCCACTCTTTTGAGACGTGCCTCCCTAACTCAAACTGTAAATACATTTACTGTGTCACACTGACATTGTTCATTCTAATCATTAACCTAAGATGAACAACATCGTGTTTTGTAACTGCACAGTGTGTCGTCTATAGTTCTGCTTTTAACCTCATAAACCTCACTCAGCTACCATTATGTTAGTCACTTCAAACTTTAGCTCTGTGCACCTAGACAGAAGGGAAATATACCCTACTTATATTGTTTAATTGTCTTTAAAATGATGGTCAGATCATTGTAGGAATGTCGGCCAAAACCCCTGCAGACAGATTCAGTGTAAACTTGCGCTGTCAAGTTATTTTTTGTGATGCATTTGTAATATTTAACATGTAAAAAATCAGTTACCACATTAAAGTTCCAGGCTGTAACAGGATACAGTTTAAAGACGCAGTAAAGATACTGGTGTCATATAGAAGCTAGAAGAGCTGAGGAATCAATTGGTACCAACCATGTCGTAATATCTTCAATAACACTGGTTGCGAAAACAAATCCGTTTGTATGCAACTACATCCATTTTTACACAGTACATGAGTCCAGCACATAACTCAAGAAGTCACTTTCAGTATTTTAGGTTTTTGTACAGATTAAGTAAATGAGGTACAACATGTTGGTGAGCTTTAGAGGTGAAGGTGGGCAGATTTTGTTTGGACAGGAAAGCTGTTTCCACCGTCCCCCTGTCCTTATGGAGTTAACCAGGGTAGTAGTTTGATATTTAGTTTACAGATTGTACAGATTTAGCAAGACATTTTTTCCCCAAATCTATCTAACTATGTCTTAGATGGAAATAAAGAGGACATTGTATAGTCAAGAAATATTTTACCCATAAATTGACTATTTGTGTATCAGTTTCTCAGGTCCTAAAGGATTTCCTCTGTCACTATGGAGGCATGTGAGAAAAACAGTGAATCCAGTTCATTTAACTCTATTTCTCTCCCTTCCAGGACATCAATGAGATGGTGCACACAGAGAGGCCAGACTGGCAGAGTGTCATGACTTATGTCACAGCCATATACAAGTACTTTGAGACCTGACTGCACCATGTCACCCACCCTGCTCCTGCAGCACAGTCAGAAGTACGCCAGCCCTCCTGAGCGCTCAGCATCCTCTCAACCCCACGGGCAACTGTTATACCTCACTGAGCCCCTCCCCCCCACTACAGCAACACCCAATCACGCTGCATGTCGGTCCTCAGTATTTAGCAACACTAAAGGCAGACCAGAACCTCGCTGGACTCGCACACAGCCTCTCCATTTTTCCAGTGCAGCGCAGAAGGCGCTTTGTGTAGTGTTGTAGTCCAAGGGCTTTCCTGTATATCTACTGTTACACTAGTAAGCCATGAAAAGTACCTCTGGTGGGAGCCTGGTGAACCAAGTATGAACTGACCAGCAATGAAATCCAATGAATCATCTTCGCCTTCAGGTCATGTCTGGAGGAGCAGCATGAAAAAGAACCAAGTCTCAGTGCCTTCTACCTGGCTTTTCTTGGCAAATAATATTCCTTCACCGTGAACCCAGTTTCCAGAGCGTTTAAGGGGAATTCCTGCAAATTTGACATTCAGCGCACTACTTCACAAAAGGAGTCATTCTCATAAATAGTCCTAATGTTTTTTTTTGTTTTGTTGGTTGTGAATATTTGGATTCTTCTACAGAAGAATGAACCAAACGTCAGTGATGTTGAAATTCCCCTGCAGCCCTGACAAATCCCTTTGGACAGGAAGTCAGACAGACGCAGCCTTTTTTGCACCAAGTCTTCCAGACGTTACAGTTCGATACAGATGCCTGTCTTTCAATGGAAAAAGTGCCTGTGTGAGTTTTGATGCAGGAGACCAGGATATGAGCTCCCTCTCTGGGTGTTTTTTCACTACACTTTGTGAAGCTGAAGATTTAAGGAGTTGTTGCCAAATATGTTCCAGAGCCTTTCGATTGTTGATTTCTGACTCGCTGGTCATCAGGACAGAGTGATGCTGTGGACAGCTTCTGCATTATCACCAGATCATGACTGACAGAAATATGCTACGTTCTACAACACTACTACACATCTGTTCAGCAGCACTAACACTTAACTCTTGATGGTGTGTCACTAAAAGATTCATGAAGGTGGACTAATGTTCAGTTGATGCGTATGGAGTTGCTAATGTGAGTGTTTGCATTTGCCATCTTGCACTTCTTTCATTAGGCACATACAGCATCATTTCCTCATAACCAAAATATGAGTGAGTAGTATTTAGTCTTTTGGTGAAATATGTTTTGATTGACATTTGAGTTTAGATCAGAGAGCCTTAAATTTGTCTAATTAGAGGATTGTGTCTCACTTCATGTTGGAACAATGAGCTCAGAGACAGATTCACAGGTCAAGACACACTTTGCAGGTCAATGCAGCGTCTCAGTAAAGGAATAGTTCATCTTCTTGGGGAAAAACACTAAGGCCTTGTTTAGACTGTCAGCCCAAATCAGTTTTTTGGTCGTTCCAGATATCCAGACTTCTAAACATCTGTCTCAGTCCGGACGCTCTGGACACTCAAATTGGATAAGACAAAGGCCACAGAGCTTTCCAAACCTGCCCCAGCTCCCTCTAAATTTGACACTCAACCTATCGACATTAAACCCTCCCAGTGTGAACCTGTTTGCCACCACTGTAGCCACAAAGTTCCTGATGCCTGCGTCATTACTACATCAAGCAAAGACGCTCTATAACGTGACGATGACTCTACAAATCTGTGCCAATAGTATGAAATGATATACACTTCCTGTCTCCTAAGTGGCCGTGGTTGCCTCTCACTCTAACCATTTGGAGGTATTGTGAATCAAGAATAATGTATTAATATTTTCTTTTGCCAATATATGACATTTACACAGCTCACATTTATCATTACACTCCTAACTGTCTCTGCAGCAACCCATGCTGATAGGTTGGTGAAGTCTGGACACATCCACTCACTTGCAACAGTGCAGACAGTGTGCCTTAAAGATCTAACTTGAGAGTAAATTGGATTTGCCTGCAGTCTGAACATGGCCTTATCCACTCATTGCAGAGTCAGGGGAGAAGACTGTTACCACTTTCATGTTCCTGTACAGTAAATAAGAAGCTAGATCCAGAAGCTATCGAGCTTAAGTTAGCAAAAGGATTGGAAAAAGCTAGCTTGGCTCAATCAATCAATCTTCTCATCCAACACTCGGCATAAATGCAAACAAGTGTCTCTCCCTAAATGACGAACTATTCCTTTAACTTAAGCAAATGTTGCAAAACCGTTATTTTTTAGCACAAAATATGCACAAGTGATCGGACAATTCATTGTGCCATTGACTTATTGTTTGTGTTAATACTGATGCTGTTTTTGACATTTCTAGTATGACTAACCATTATTATAGAAATACTTTGTAGCACACAGTGTAATTTAATTTGTGCGATTTCAGTCAGCAGCAATAATGTTGTGCTCAACACTTCAAGTCCCCCATTCAGTACTAAAAGCAGTATGCAAACATTTCATCAGTGGTTTGTAACACATTTTAATGCAGCTGTAAGGACATATTTAAATATTTATTAACGTAGTGTTATTTTAAATTGTTACCACTGTATTTCACTATATTATCATTCAATACTTTTTAATACAGCACCTACTTATGGGTTATAGTTGTGGATAACTACGTTAATAAGCACTTAAATCTGCTTACAATTGCATTATAATGGATCATAAAACATTTATAAAATGTCTGCATTCTGCTTAGAAAAGCTGCATAGGGGGCTTTAAAAAGTAAAGTGTCAGCATATTGTGCTGTCTGACTGCTGTGTGTTTATCGTGCCTCAGTATACCAAGTTCACTGTATTTATTTGCATGGTTTCCAATCGTAGTGAGGTCATTGCTTTATTTGTGTGTTTGAAGTGTATATGAATTTATTACACATACAGTAAGTAGCTGCACTGAGATAAGCTTTTTGTATTGCGCACTAATTTCCTGCCTTAACAGTTCAGCCGAGGCTTCTGCGAGTGAAACTGTGACATTTCAAACAGCGGTTGTCTCTACCCACCGGGGACGGGCGTCAGTGTGGAAATAGTAACTAAAGCAAGGTGTTTCTTGTTTGTGCCTCCTGAGGAACACTAATAGTCTGGTAAAGGTGACTACACACTGTTTCGATTTGGATCAGACGAAGCTGCCAGCTGGTATCAATAGCAACATCAGAAACAACATTTTTGTCTGGATCTAGAAGCACATCCTGCCGTGCCGTTTGCCAAGCCACATCACTACAATGTGTATAGCTGCATTAGACATTCAGTGATTTAAAGTTAGCACAACTGCCTGCAACAATGACAGTTTCCTTTCTGTGTGCAAGAGAGAGTGCAAGTGAGTTATTTAATGATATTTGAAAGCATTGGCTCGCTGTTGATAGGCGTTTGTGATGCCATGTAGCTGAGGATTATCAGCCAACGGTTTTATTGTGTTCTGCTTAGATCCACTGCTGGCCCACGTGCTTCATTGCTCCCGACATGAACGTCTGAGAGCTACAGAAAGATTTGAAGTCTCTCCATCCTGGAAGTGGAATGTGTTTTTGATCACGCTTTAGTGATCCTGGGACTTTACGAGGGCCAGCGTTTGCTGATATGTGGAGTGATTGATGAACATGAGGAGAGACCAGACGGCTGGCAAAAGCCAGAGAGCACATTCCACCTCCACATGATGCAGCCGCGAGAGACATGTTACACTGTTTGGGACCTGAGCCCTTTAAGAGTGTAGCTCCACCACAGCGAGCAAAGCTAATGTGAACAGTGCATTATGTCTTTATTGGGTCCAATTCATCACATTTATTTTCTTTTTGTTTACTTGAAAATGCTCTGAGAATTCCACTGAACCTGCTTTAGTTTGTCTTTTTGTTTCCATGTTGCCTTTTATTTTTACAGTCCATGCCACGTTGTTTTTGGTGTGACCTTTTTTTTTCTTCCTGATCACACTACATGCAGTGCTGAAATGTTCCCTCGGCAAGTTAAAGCTGAATGAATAAATGTGTGTGTATTTGTGAGTGTGTGTGTGTGTGTGCGCGTGTGCGTAAAGGGACTAAGCTACAGTATTAAGTGCACACTTTGATGATAATCAGTTGTAAAGAAAAATGCTGTCTGGTTTTATGTTGCTTTATTTTTTCTGACAATAGTAATAAAAAGACCATTGAAACAGCCTTGTTTGTCCTCAGTGTCTGAACATGTGGTTTAAAAGGTGTAACTTTGCAACTTCACATCTGCCTGTGTCTCCCCTCTGCCTCCACTAAACAAGGAATTACTAACTGCACCTTTAACTCCACCGGTGGGTTTTGTAATAATAAACCTTTGAGTTACATGACAGATCTTATAAATCTAGTTGGTAAATATCACTCATACGCAAGTCCTTCCCTCAACCATTATATATTTCTGGGTGACTTAATTTTGTACACTGATGCATTTTATAAAAACCTTATGACAAAAAAAGAATAATGTAAAGGATATTTTTTATGTTTGAAATAATTATTTTCTATACACCCACATTAAGGTATACTGGCTTAATTATTTTATATTATTATTATTATTATTATTATTATTATCATTATACAAATTAATTAATTCATTTGTGTGATATCTATTGTTTTACACACTTTTGAACACTCTTAGATTGGCCATGACCTGCTAAGTGTCTATAAATAAATAGAATTTTTATGCTTAAAAAAAATACTTTCAAATTTCACCTGCAGTTCAGAAATAGCCAGTGTGTTACATTTCCAGTCCACTGAGAACTGATGAAATGGTGCATTTAATTTAAACAGTAATTAGACAGTGATCTCTGGCACTGAGAAATACTGCATATCAGTCTTCCAGTGTAACTAAGACAATGTCTACATAAACTAGATTAGTTGATAACACGTGCCTCCGGTTTTTTAAGTGATCCGCCCCCGGAATCAGGCTCAATATAGTTTCTATGAGGGAGGAGTGTGTGAGTGTGTGTGTGTGTGAAAGAGAGATAGAGAGAGAGAGAGAGAGAGAGGAAAGTAGCTTCTCCTGTGTGAGCAGGACCTACTGATTAGCGTGATGTTATTTCCCGGACCTCCGCAGTATGATGACACTCAGTCAACAACTTCCCCACCAGTCTCTCAGTGAAAAGTAAAAACGATCATTTGCGCGTTTTTTTTTTTTAAAGGTCAAGCTTTTTAATCTGACAGTCTTCTCATTGTCGGGAATCAAGAAAAAGGTGAGTCATTTTAATTGTTAAAACGTTCAAACATTTATAAAGTCAATACAATTGATCATACAATTTTTTTTAATGTTTAATTGTATGGGGCATTATATTATTAGGCTCGGTCAGACTTTATAAATGCACTCTCGCCGTGTTAAATGGTATCTTTATAATACAGTAGCGACATGTAGCACAGACAGCAGGCAGAACAAGTGTGCGTGTGAAGCATCAGGAAGTGTAATGTGGTAAATGTGTGGGGAACAAAGTAAAGTGATGTTTGGTACAATGTGTCCTGCGCTGGGTATTATGTTTCCTAACGTGAGAACAAAAGCAAGCTGAAGACAATCCAGTCCAGTGAAAGTTCCTCAGCATTCCTGCAGGCACTTGCCCAGCGCTGATTATCCCATAATATGGCCACATCAGGTGGTTTGGGGGCCACCGGCCACACGTTAGCTCATGGGACCTACTGAAAAATAACAGAAAATAATAATAACAATTCATAAATGATAAAGCTTTTGAAACAGACTCATTTGACAAAGGGCGCGTGCACAAACCGTAGATATTGATACAGGCCGTGGCACTAACTCACAATTAAAGCAATTACATTGAACTTTAAATTTAGTGATGAGTTTGGCGCCCCCTGTGGACAGAAGTGGCAGTGTTTCCATGAGCACCACTGCCTCGTGCCATAAAGATGATTTATGGATCTGCCTAGTAGGGGTGTAACAATACATTAATGTGGATTGATATTTCTAAATAATATTTTCTAAATTTGACATAAAATGTCAAAAATAAAATTCTCTAAATTAAATTGTTCTGCTTCCTTTGAACCGGCCAATGTAGTGCTCTCTGCCAAACTTTGTCTTGGAAAATATAAACAAATGCTCTTCTGATCTGTTCGCTGTAAATCATTTGAGTAGACCTAGAGTTAGGTGCTGAGAATAATTATATAGAAATAACCAATCCTTCAGGTCTAGTTTGCTTATAAAGGTCATTTAGAGGCATCAGTATTAAACTGACACTGTTTTACAGCCAGTCAAAAACTCTGTATAGGATGTTTAAATGATAATGGAACAATAATGCAGGTAAAATGTGTTCATATTGTACTTAAGTTATGAAGTTCATCTTAAAATTGCATTAATTCAAATATTAAAAATCAAATGGCAAGTAATAAACCTGGGGCTTTTAGGGGCCTTATTGAACTTGCAGTATAGACAAGGGCAGTGTCTGAATCACAGGAGGCGCAGTATTATTTTAAGGCAAAATATGTGTCTAAATAACATTCTGCATGAAGTAATGTGCTGCAAGCTGGTAAAAAAATGTCTCTTACAGATTGTTGTAATTGCAATACAGATCTGTAACCCCTACTGCACACTGTCTGCACACTGCAGAAAAGGAAAAAAATCTTATTGAGGAGGTGACAAGCCAGAAAAGTAAACTTTTATGTCAAGACTATATTCACCTTTTTTAATCACCAATGTCTATAGAGAAAACAAGTTTGGTCTGCATGTATTTGTGTGAGTCCAAACGGTGCTGAACTACAGCTAGACCTTCAGTGGACCTTTATAAGGCCCAATAAACCGTCAGTTGGCACATGAATTGCACATTTTCTTTTGAATTGAAACGACTGAAGTACAATATCATGTCAAATGAGGAGTGCCTCTTTGCAGTTCCTGACTGACTTTCATTTTCCAGACATTTCTGACTTTGGTGACCCGAGTGGTGGCACTGACTCATGTAGGGTTGTATGAGGTCTGACTGGGTGCACAACCAGTACACATCAGAAAAGCACTGGCTCATTATTTCTGTCTTCACTATCCATATCTAAATACTTACATTACAGTATGTTACTTACATTTCTGTGAAATGTTTATTTTACTCGAACAGTTGGTTCAACTGAGGTTCCCGCCTCTGACCAGGCAGGCAGCCAATCATAGGTAGGAATGAGGTAGTACTTGTGATGGCCAATCTGATTTCAAGGGTAGCTAGTGCCATCCTCAGCCACTCCCGGGACAGGCCCTACCTACCTGTCTGCATGTTGATGTTTCAGGCCTGTGTCGATCTAAATGATTATCACAAGTAGCTGCGTTTTGCCCAGACAGAGCTATAAAGACACAGAGCATTATATCATGTGTCATCCTATCATGTGATAGCTCCGCTTTCATTATTATTTTTAATGCTGTACTTTGTAACTCGGTGGTCAGTGTTTGGAAACTTGCTTGAGGATAGTCATCCTTTTCACTCGGCCACTCTGCCATGTTGTCACTTGCAGCGCTGTGCAGTGCCAGGAAGCTGTTTGTTCCTCCTGTGCTTCCTGTGCACGGTACAAGGTGCATGATGAGGTGATTTGTTGTTTCCTTGGTCATGCTGTAGCAGGTTTATGGGCAAATTATAAAGTAAATGTTGTTTTAATCCTAAATTCTCTTCATGTATCTGATGTGAATACAGAGACACTTTAAAATGAACATTTCATGTCCTAATGTGATCCAAAGCATGTCCTTAAAAAGCATCTCACTGTCTGTTTTCACTGTAAGTCCCTTGAGTTTCTCTGAAGAGTTGCATAATTTCATCTCAGGACAGTGTGTTATTATGGGAGACATCACTAGCATGAGACAGTGACTGCCGTAGTTTTTTTTTTCCTTCAAGAAATTCATTATTTCCTTGACTGTCCTCTGGGAGTTTTGTTTTGGACCAGGCATTGTAACAAATTGCAATATAACACCACATTCTTCTGACATCAAGACACATGGATACTCAGGGCTCAATGGAAAGAGACCAACAAAAACTTTATTTGTAAACATCCTCAATGAACAAAAAAGCTTCTGATAACTATCGACCATGAAATAACAAGAATTTTGCATTAATAAAAAGGTCTCATCCAGCCCAAAGGGAAAACCCTGACTGAGAGAGCAAAGACCTCTGTGTTCCAGCGCAGCTGTTAACTCAACGTAACCTCCAGAAACATCCCTCAGAGGGAACTCAGCAGCACAAACAGCACATTTCTATTCTGTAAAGCCTTTTATGGACAATGGCGCATGGATATCTTGTGATTCATTCATTGAGTCAGGTGACGTACATACTCACACAATACGTCCGTCAGATTATTAAGAGTTAAAATGAATAATGTCCAACAGCAACATATAGCTAAAAGGGGATTCCAGAACAGTAAAGTTAAAGTAATAATCTCAATTAATTCATTCAAATAAATTATTGTTAAGTCTTTTTCTAAGAATTAATGAGTATGGATCACAGCAGACATTTTGACTTTTCAGAGTGGGGAAAGCACAGGTGTGCACCTTCCTGGAAAAGTGAACCGTCATTAACGTAATCAGCTTCACCTGTGCTGTCACTACGATGACAAGTCAAAATGTCTGCAGTGAAAAAGGTCCATCAGGATTAAGCCTATGGCCCACTGAGGAAAGCTCATGCATTTGCCGTACCATGAACTGGGTGTCTATGTCGACATACTTGGGTCAAAGTCACATTGGTTTCCACCTGGTGCCATTCCATTTTTGCTTCTTCCATAAGTAAGTTTTTTGGCTACATAGCTGAGAGGTTTATATTTTTTATGAGCAGATGAATGGGAGTCCTGCAGTCTTCTGTTAGCAGAAATCTGCAGGGTAAAATGTTTGTGTTATTAGTCTGCCAGGTGATGCATTTTGGGCTCCAACAGTCCAGAGACTTAAGGGGAACTTCAGACTCGAGTGTTTATTCTTTGTGTGATTGTCAATACCAGCAACGCCTTTCATACGAAGTCATCTGAATTTTCCAACAACTCACAGGATTTCAGAATGAGACATCTCCATCCTTCTTCCATGTTGTTATGAGCGTGTCAGTGACAAAAACAAGCACTTTTAGTGGTTGTATATTGATGGTGTGCATTTGCTTTGTGTGTTCCATTGCAGTCCATTTTTTGACGCTCAATACTGGACCTATTTTCAAACGTGTCGTACCCATTAGTCACTTAGGCACAAACGATGAGACAATATGGTGCAAAAACATCCTGAATTATTGTTGATTATTAACACTTCAAAATTCAGCTAACCTGTTTCATCAGGATATCGTGGGTGTATATCTATCACATATGACAGTGTTGGCAGCATAAACCAAAACCAAAAGTGTTGCAACACTGGTAAAAACCTCTCATGTAGAACACCACTGCTCACAGGAAGAGGCTGACTGAAAAACACCTTTACAGAGCCCTTAAATCTGCGAGTAGACGTTAAAATGAAGTCTTTATAGTTTAATCTTTCACATAAATCCAAAATGTTACTTCTAGCCTTCACTCCTGCTGCTCTAAGAAGCATCCTCTGTGCTTCCTGCATATCAGTTTTACTATCTGGGAGCTCTGCTACGTGTACGTTTGACTGTGACGAAGGCTGCACAGCCGCTCTCCCACTGCTGCTCTGCAGGGTCATTAGGAGCTGTTTATAGAAGCAACCCAAAGTCCCACAAAGCACTAACACGGCCACGTTTGCAGATTCATGTGGGTTTAGGAACAATTTTTAATCTTTATTTTGAATCAGCTGATGATTTTGGTGATATCTTTGAATCGAAATGCTCAGAAGTTGATCCTTGTCAGAGCACTGAAGCTTCTTTAAAGGTGTTCAGATTAAAAGCTCAGGTTCACCCACCTACCCATTCACATGTAACGGGAACATTTATGCCTTAGAAAGATGATTCGGATTAAGAAAAGACTTGAGTTTCACTCATACATGAGTATTTATTTAGCAGCTACATATAAGGAAATGTTGACTTATTTTTATAGCTGCTCTAAAATATAGTTGATGCATGTTTTGTGTGTTGAAATCTACTTCCTTGTTTGTAACAGAATTTCCTCTTTTTCACTTCTGCAACATAAAGCTTCAGTGATGTGCATCGTTGGTATCATCTCAGCCCCTCGAGACGTTCATGGGAAAAAGGCACTGAGGGGACGGACCTGAGGGGAGAGGACAGCAGAGGAGCGTTTACCAGGAGAGGATGGAGGCCACTGTGTCCTCTGTATGGATTTAGGAGACATGACTGCTCCGTCTGAAGCTGAATAAACCTTTTTTTCCAGCTGTTTGAGCTGAGCAGGCGTGGAGAAGGTGCTGCAGCTGCTGGGGGAATCTGTCGGATGTTTCTTAAAGTGTGGAGGGTGAGGAGGCTGAGCGCAGCGGCTGCCAGGCTGCAGCTATGGTCGTTGAGGAGAGGTTTCCTCCCTCCTCATCACTGACCTCGCCGTTTGTCTCATCATGCCGGAAGACCCCATCGCCTCCTCCTTTTATATCGTCCTGGAGCTGCTGATCGCTGTGTTCTCCGTGCTGGGCAATGTGCTGGTCTGCTGGGCCGTGTGCCTCAACAGCAACCTGCAGAGCATCACTAACTTCTTTGTGGTGTCGCTGGCGGTGGCTGACATCGCTGTGGGAGTTCTGGCCATTCCCTTCGCCATCGCCATCAGCACTGGCTTCTGCTCCAACTTCTATGGATGCCTGTTCATCGCCTGCTTTGTGCTGGTCCTCACACAGAGCTCCATCTTCAGCCTGCTGGCCATCGCTATAGATCGCTACATCGCAATCAAGATACCGCTCAGGTCAGTGACTTACTGTGTCTGTGAGACAGACTGCTTGAAAGACACTAGTCATCTTTTGATATACATATATACATATGTGCATTAATTCATTATTCATGTTAATTTTTTTAAAAGTTTATATTTATAGTCCTTAAGAATGAAGAGAATCCTACTGAGCATGTGCAGAGTAAGTGTTGTAACTCTTGGCTGTTGATGATTAGAGGAATGGAGTGTGTTACAAGTGCCCCCGGTCTCCCCTACAGGAGAAAAGTTTGGTTCCACTTTATAATTAGACAACTATAAAGGGTCCTAAGTTGTGTGTAGTAGCTTTGCTAATAATTAATGCATCATTTTGTTGATGCTTTATAGATTACTATACATCACAAAACTGATTTTCCGGATTTAAAAAAAACACTTGGATCCTTCCTCTCCGTTTATTAACCACATAAAAAGCCGTTGTTAATGACCTATTACCAAGTATGTATTAATGGTTTCTAATAATTGCATTAAAATTAGAGCAATACCGATTTTAGAGAATTACTGATATGGCGGCTTGTTTTTCAACGTGCTGAAGTTTTATTTTGTTATCTGTTATTTGCATTTTTTGCCCTCTCCACCTGTAGTGTTTCTCTTTCTTAAGACGACTGGTTGCAACTTATAAACCTTAATAAAAGATGCCTTTGATAGTTATAGAGAAAGAAAAAGAAGAAACAACATAAAGCACATTATTTAATGTATGAAAACAGAGAGAAAGTATCTGGTATTTGACATGTGTCATACCTTGTTGTCTTTACTTTATTTTTCTCAGCTCAGTCTAATCTGTTTCACAGTCCCAATCCATGGAGCTCTCACAATAAAAGTTCATATTTCATTTCTATCAGTAAAGACGTGACATTTGAACCAGAAAGTCTTGGCTGGATAAGTGTGTCCAGAAATGTCCTGTCCCACGAGGCTGCGTCCCCTCTGGAGCAATCAAATGGATTGTGCTTTAATTTCTTCTACAGACTGTGTGACCCCACTGTAACCCTCCTTTATTATTTCACTGTGTAAACAAAGACTGTTTATGCTGAACGTCAGCTTAGATTTAACATTCAAATTAGCTGGATGGTATGGCTCCAGACATTTAACCTGTCACCTTATGACCAGCAGTGATGCTGCAGCTCAAGCTGTGACCTCATCGTTCTGAAACAGTGACCTCAGAGCCGCATGGAGCTCAGTCTTCCTGTTTTCAGGACTCAAAGAGTTTTCACACAGCCTTCTCCTTCTGCTGACGAAACCTGAAGGGTTCTCTGCGTTGTTTAGTGTATCTCTGATGGGGAGGGGGGCTTGTTTTTGCAGCATTAACCTCTGCACTTTAACATCTTAAGAATGTGATAGAAACAAGCCAAATATCTCAGCTGCTCTCCCACACAGGCGGACTCAAAATAGACTCTTCCTTTGAGGAGTCCTGAAGGACAGTGTTTGTTTATCTTTTCTCTTTTAGTTCCGGATGAGAAGTGCTTCCACAGAGGAATCAGGTGATCACATTATAAGTCGAGGGGACCTTCATATACTGCGTACAAAAGATTAGATCAGATCCCCACAAGTCACTGAAAATCTCTGATCCGGTCGAGCTCTGCTCAGAAGACAAGCATTTTAAAGGCTTGTCATCTGGCAGACTGACATGGTAAAGCATGATTTCAGACTGTCTGTCCGGAACACCATCTGGAATTTATATTGCAAATTTATATTATTGCATCAGTGACCATATTGCCACCTAAAAAAATAAAACCATGAGAAACTGTAATCACTGCAGCTGTGAGGGGTCCTCAAGCATAAATGGCTAAAACAAGAGTTCTGAGCTTGATGTTTGTATCGTCTCTCTCCAGGTACAACAGCTTGGTGACAGGCCAGCGGGCTCAAGGCATCATCGCCATCTGCTGGGTTTTATCCATCATCATCGGTCTGACCCCCATGATGGGCTGGCACAAGCCGCTCGCCAAGAACGCCACCAGCACCAGCATCCCCTGCTCATCCGGTCTGATGAGGTGCCTGTTTGAGGAGGTGGTGGCCATGGAGTATATGGTCTACTTTAACTTCTTTGCCTGTGTACTGATTCCCCTGCTGCTGATGCTAGCCATCTACCTGTGTATCTTCATGGCCGCTCGCCACCAGCTCAAGCTGATCGAGGTAAAAATGGTTCACGGAGAGAAGTCACGCTCCACACTGCAGAAAGAGGTCCAGGCTGCCAAGTCTCTGGCGATCATTGTCGGGCTGTTTGCAGTCTGCTGGCTGCCCTTACACATCATCAACTGCTTCACCCTCTTCTGCCCTGAGTGTGATCGTCCTCCGGCCTGGATCATGTACGTGGCAATTATTCTTTCTCATGCCAACTCTGTGATCAACCCCTTTATTTATGCGTACCGCATCCGGGAGTTCAGACAAACCTTCCGTAGGATTATCCGGCGCCACATCCTGGGTCAGCAGGAGCTGCTTCAGAGCCGCAGCAGGAAGCGCAACTCCACTCACAACAGCATCAGTGACTCCATCAGACTCAAGGCGAGCACACTCAGCTTTGACCTTTTCACTGAACACAGCAGCAGCAGCAGTAGCTGTGAAAGCTCCTGCCGCTGCCCTACTCACGTCTCTTCTGTAGGGGGCGGCCTGGTCGCAGTATCCCACCCCCCTCTGTCAGTCATAATCTCCCACTGTCCTAAGAAGGGGCCTTGTGCACTGCAAGCCCTCAGACAAACTCAGGTACCCATAGGCCATCATCTACAGTATGTGGAGCAACAGCATGACTGTGCTGCGCCAGAAGTCATGGAGGATAAGGAAAGACAGAACCTGGGCCCAGCCCAGGTCACATCGCTGTTCAACAAGCAGAACAGGAAGAGCAGAGAGCGGACAAAGGTGTCCTGACGCAGGCACGTTCACTAACATTCAGGAGCTTTGCAGGAACATGTCAGCTCAGCAGCAGCTCACACAGATAACGGACTGTGAATGTCACTGAGTCTTTGCCATTACAAACTATTTAAACACGTGACTTTTTAATTTAAACCAAACTGAAAGCACTGCCAGTGGCCCAAAGAGGCTTTGCTGCTTCACACCCACAATGACCATGAGTGACTGACTGCCACGTTAAGGTGAAGGCTCTTCACACATCAAAAATGGCTCTGCATTCATTAAAAAGCAAGATTACTAAGGCTTTTGCTTCCTCTTTGAAGTATTCAGATGCATTTTGAGCAGTTAAAACTGGGTGACCCACCAAAGCTTAGCCAACCTCACTTTTAAGAAGCAAAAAAACACGTTTATTGTTCCTTTTTTAAGGATGTCTGTGCAACGACATGGTTGAGATAATGTACCATATCATACACCATGGAGTGTGAGTAAACGTCACCCGGCCATTTCTAGGTGGAATGGGTGATTAACATTATTAAGGTTTTTTTTTTTTTAATCTGTAATGATGTCAAAGAGTGTTATAAACCATTTACATGTCTGCATAGCACAGTGAAAAGTGTGGTGCAATTCATTGAGTTTATTTACTTTTGGGGTTGCACGGCATGTAAACTAACATGAGACAAACAAATATGATGAATTTGAAATGTTAAGATATTTTTGGTTTTGGTTTAAATCAAGCATTTTAATGGACTATATTCAAATTCAAACATATTCCTTATCCTGAACGGTTCAAATTAGGAATTTTCTAAACTTTAAAGACTTTGTATGAACCCTGTTTTTAAGTTATTGGTACATTTTTTTTATTTTTCATGAGCTATAAACACGCCTTCTACCATATACCGCTATCATGGATCATGGTACATTATTGCTTATGCAGTATCCTGAGGACCTGCATGGTGCACAGACAGCGTCTCCAACCTGCTTAGCAAAGTTCACGCTCGTTTGCAGAAAGTTATGATTCCATTTCTTCCTCGCACATTGTAATTCAGCTTCATGAATCATATATTTTTGTGTGTTACGACATAAAGATGAATGATTTCTAATTGCACTAAGAAATAGAAACAGGGCTTTCACTGATTGGTTAGCAATATAATGTTGTTAAAAGCCCCAGAGTTGGGCATGTGATGCTGAAATGTAACCTTGAATTTTGTTTTGCTCAGTGTGAAATGTGCCTTGACTTATTTAAGTTATATTCATGTAAATGTTGCCTCTGAGATGGTTGGATGGATGTCAGGAGTGATTTAGAAGATGAAGAGGATTGTGAATGATATTGTTTTAGATTTGAATCAAATCTCATGTAAGAAGTTGTTTTTCATGATAAATGTGTCCAGCGCAGCTGTTGCCTTCTGTGTTATCACAAGCAGGCAAGTCCTGTCTTTAAATAAATCCCTTTACATGTTAGGTGTCCTTACTGTGTTTGCATTCAGCAGTGGCCACAAAGGCCCGGTCATTCTCCAGTAGCTGTAGGAGCAGCTCCAGGCTTCCCATTGGCTGTTCACCAGACAGGGTCACGTTTCATATCAGATCTGGAGCTCTATAGCATGGAGTCGGAGCTCTGGTTTGCTCATTCTGGGAAATCGTTAGTTAAGCAGTCAAACTATCTTTGGAGTTCTTTATTTTCCCAGCTTTTATCGCAATTCCCCTGTGAGTTCAGGTTACAGGGTGCAGGGCCCACTTCTTTTTCAAAGCTTCCCCAGAGGTCTCCAGTGCTTTTTTAAAGATTCACCACAGAGGCCGTACAAGTCCTTGTGCTCTGCTGCTGTCCTGTATGGCAAAAGTTTGTCTCTTCAGCTGGATCATATCTATTGTCTAGCGGAGAAATCGATCTATGTCTATTTGTTGGCCTAATAAATATTTCATAATATAACATTAGTTTGACCACTTTGGAAATAGGCTTAATGGCTTTCTTGCTGAGCATTCGATGAGAGGATCAATGCAACTCATGTGTCAGTACAGTAAATTACAGCCAGCAGCTGGTTAGCTTAGCTTAGCATTCAGACTGGAAACACATGGAAACAGCAAGTTTGGCACCATACAAACAAAGGCCAACAAGCACCTCCGAAAATCATGTCTACAAAAGTTATTTTTCATTTGTTTAATCCAAAAACAAGACTAGACACAAGACACAGTCATGCCTATTTATTTTTAAAGAACAACTGCCAATATGGAAACCCCAACACTCAATCTTTAAGAAGAGACCAAAGACCCAGCTCTTACATGAACACCTTTACACATAATAACCATGGATGATAGGGAATGAAAATAAAATGTATTATTATTCTATGCACAACTCGCACTGTCTTTTACACGTGATAGCACCACTGGACTCAATCTTCACCCATGACACTTTCTCATTTGTTCTCTTCTGACTTGATCTGTGCCTGTGTTGTACTCTCAGATGTACGCCCCTGTGGATAAAAGTGTCTTATGACTGAAAGTATAACATGAATGTACTTTTAAGGCAAAAAAAGCACACTGATAATCTACTTTAAGTAATATAAAGTTCACAATAAGTGCTTTGATTCTGATTAATTATAAAATTTGCATCCTGTGCATCTTCATAGTCAAGCAAGACTTGTGTGTGTGTGTGTGTGTCTGCCCTGTGCACACACTCTTGCAGACAGAGTGTGTGCCAGAAGACAAAGATTAGCTCTGTGTTATGAGGAAACAGCATAAGGAGCAGACCTGCTTGATGAGTGACGTGGAGAAATGCGTTCTGGTTTGAACAGCTATTGACGTAGCATACTACATACTAACATATCTTGGCACTTCAGCAGGCAGTTTGAACCCATTACTCTTTTATTTTTAGAGAGCTAAAAACTGAAATGTCCATTTGAAGGGGTCCCTTGACCTTAACATATCTGAATAAAAAAGGGTACCCGAGAGTTTCCCCTTTATAGACATGCCCACGATACTCGGGAGAACCCAAATTGCTGTTGAGTGCTGTAAGATATAACTGTAGTTTGTGCAGAATAATCCCAGTTGTCCCTCTTAAGTAAATTCTGAACTAAAACTGGAATAAAACTCATCATAAATATCACACCTTCAGGAGAAAATTGACATACAGTATGCAAAACAGACAGGTCTTAACATAAATACCTCAATAATCTTCATCAACTCTGCACCTATTACTGTCAACGCAATACACTGTTAGGACAGAGAGTAGACTTATAATAATACCAGTAATGTCAAATCTGTCCTCTGGCCCTACAAATAGTTGGAGCTGTACCACTGTCTGCAACAGTTTGATCCATTTAATAAAACCTCAGTGGCTCAGACAGGCAACCCACTCAGAACGGACCAGGACAGGTTACCAAAGGTAGCATTAAGATGGACAACACCTGGAAAACGAAAGCCATTACAGTGAATAGAAACGGTGTTGATCCAGGCTACTTCTTTTCTTAGTTCCAATCTGTGGCGGGAAACAATAAAGCTTTTCTTCAGTCACTCTTGACATCACTGTCCAACAAGTAGCTATAAAGTCCAGAGTGCCAGTCTGTCTGTGTGTAGAGACTCCATGGATACAAGCAACAGCAGTCCCCTGTCCCCTCATTTACATGGCTTCAGCTCTGAAAAGAAAGAAAGAGGAGGAGGATGCAAGAGATGTGTGTGTGTGTGTGTGTGTGTGTGTGCGTTTACCATCTCCACATTATGCAGGCCAGTTCATACAGCCTCCTCCTAAGAGTTGAGTCTTTGCCACAAAGTTTAGACCACAACACTGATTTAACAGCCTCTATTGTGGCACAGTCCAAACATGTTACTCCCTGGGATCTTCGGGACAAACAGATGCTTTAGACTGCTGGAAGAGTCAGTACTACTGGAGCCTAACTGCAGTCAGGACCACAACATGTTTGTCACTATCCTGCTTGGAGGTTAGTAAACTTCCTGAATATATTATATTCTCTCTTTTCAAGTAGAAACACTTCAACCAGTAACACTGCTGATGTAACATTGGATTTTATTCAAGTTTACTGGAAAACTTTGCAACATTATGGTAGTAAAGTGTTGCTTTGCTTCATAATTTAGCATTTTGTAAACGAGCAGTTATTTGCAAGTTTATTATGCAATGTTTGTATTTTTAATTTCTCTTGACAGACAACAAGATGGAAATGTTGAATCTCAACTGCAAATTGATAAACTTCATCCATCACTTGAAGGGGAAGTGCGGTCTGGACTTGAAAGGTACTGAGCAGTTAGTGATTTAGACTTGGAGTAGCAGTAAGGGCTATCAACCATTACTTAAACTCAATTATACATTTAAATTCCCCTTCCCCCTTTGGGATCAATGGAGGGTAACTGCAGCATAATGCACCAACTTTCCCACTGTAATCTAGATTTTATGCATACGTCAGAAACTCA
The DNA here is from genome assembly GCA_903364295.1 of Serranus cabrilla. Lineage (NCBI taxonomy): Eukaryota > Metazoa > Chordata > Actinopteri > Perciformes > Serranidae > Serranus > Serranus cabrilla. The sequence goes on along the minus strand of CAFUXE010000106.1, from coordinate 259,772 downwards.
TTTACTTCTATAGCATGAATCACTAACAGTATCTGACAATGTCTTTATCTACTGAATGACACAAAAATTTATTTTTACACTCACCACTTTCATCTGGCTTTGTTTTTATTAAGTTAAGTGTCACATTTCGTGTTAAGTACTTTGTAAAAAAAGAAAGAAAAAGAAACCACTGATGAACAGTTGACCCTGCAGAGTGTGTGGAGCTGATGGACAGCAGCGGTAGACTGATGAACCTGGAGGGGAAGCAGCACAGTGTGGCGCTGGCCAGCAGCATGCTGGTAGAGAGACAATACTATGTCCTCCTCCGAGTATGCCGTAAGTCCATTTAGGCTGACTTCAAGTTGAAATATCCAATATTTAAAAAAATGTTCAATAAAAAGCCACTGGACAAACAAATAATGATGCTTTTTACTTATTCTAACAGGCTGCTGGCAGTTTTTTTTAAGGCCAAATTCAAGAGATCCCTTGACCTCTGACCTCAAGATACATGATTGAAAATGGGTTCTTTTGGTAGCCACGTGTCTCCCTTGTATATGCCTACTTTATGATATTCCAATGCAGTTTTCATCACGCAGTACAAAGGTGTTATTTTCATCTATTGTATTTGAATATCACTGCATACTGGGGTCCTGAAGCAGTGTCAGAGTTACATTAATTGGGCATTACTGGAAAGCTGAGACTATTCATGTGTGATTATGTTAATCCCCACAGTAGCTATTCCATTGCAGTAAGAGCATTTCTTGAAACTTGACCTCACTATATAAAATGAGCTGTTGGATAATCACAGCCTCATGAAACACAAACTAAGAGGTTGTATCGTTTCCCTAAATATTTTTTGAAACTCGGGGGTTTCTTCATAGTTTCCATAACTATGTGTTTACCAGCCAATCACCAGTAACCAGAAAGTTTTTGAGATCATGTTCCCCAGGGGCTTGGCATCTTAATGTGATATTTTATCATTTCATTATAAAGACATTTTAACAGTTCAAGTGGTTGAAAATGGAATCTCTGAAATGTCAAACTCTAAACCTGTCTAGCAGTTTTTATTACTCATTAATTTACTTCCCGTCAGGAAATGAGGATACTGGAGGTCGGAAATATGTGTCTCTCCTAAACAACTTCAGCCAGAGTCATCCGGAGTTAACAGGTAACAGAAGCCATCAGCAGCAACTTTATGACTGAAACTGACCAACCAGCAGACTTGCAGTGGCTCTCTAGGGCCCCCTGTTGGCCATACCCATGTTTACAAATTAAATTGAACTCTTGTATTGCAGAGCTGCTGGGGAAACTGTCGAACCCCGAGAAGGAGAGAGACAGAAAGATGAGGGGACGGACAAAGAGGAGCAGTCCTGCTCAACACACTAAGAGCAAAAACTTTTCTGCAAATATCAAGAAACACCTAATTAAATAGTTTCTGCATGAGTCAGGACTTTTAGGTCCATGTACCCATTCAAACAATCTGTTAAATGCATTAAATATAATCATTTTGAAAATGTACATTTTCTATTTTAGTAATCTGTACTACAAACTGAGTTGTGTATTAAAATAAGGTTGACATTATCTTCAATAAAATAAAAGTGTAAATGCCCTGAATAAAAGTCATTTCTCATTTTGTTTATTCATTTCATGGTTTCAATATCACAGATACACTAATGACTTTTATCAAACTGCTTCAACCATAAACCCTCAGCTGCATAGACTTCTTCTTATCAGTAGACAAGATTAAATAATTAAAATCTAAAACTTTCAGGCCACAGTACAGGGAATTTACCCTACAGCCTCTGCCAGAAATGTACAGTTGCCGCCTCTACTTGCAGATTTAGTTCGAAATTCAATGCTCCGTCAATGTCCTCTGCCAGATACCTGCAGGTGCCTTCTCCACCTGCTAAATATGGGAGATAGCTCTGATGAAACCCCACCTACAGGGTCTGCCAGAAATTTTCATGTGCCGCCTCCACCTGCAGATTCTGGCAGACAGCTGAAGCCAAAACCCCACCTACAGCCTCTGCCAGTTGCCACCCCCAACTAATAATTCTGGTTGTCACGTGACCGTTCATCTGAGGTATATCCGTCCTGGCTTCACGCTGTGGCTGAGGAGCACACGGAGATATGAGAGTTTTAAGCTACGTTTTTGTTACTTTTGTTCTAACGGAAACGTTCAATGACGGTCTATGACGTAAAGTTTTGAGTTTTGGGCGATTTTTTTTAAAGAAAACATACATTTCAAAGCCTCCCTCTGGAGGGGTCAGAGGGTTAAATGTGATAAAGTACAACATTTTACTTCCTCCAACGAAAATAGTCATGGTGAGGCTGGAGTGGGTGTGAGTGGGTGTGAGTGGGTGAAGGACCCCATTCGGAAAGTTTAGCTCCGCAACTCCTAACGGCTGGTCTGCATACGGTTAATTAATAACCCAACCTTCCCTAACAGG
>CAFUXE010000106.1:236423-257152 GCA_903364295.1 Serranus cabrilla | reverse complement strand
CAGAGGCCGAGCTGTCCGAGGTGAAACGCATCTTATTCGGGAAGGAAACAAAGTGAGTTGTCGGGAGAGGAAATCAAAACTGTAGATCAGATTTATTCATGTATATATTTATTTTACACTGTTTTTCCTTGTAAATTGGTTTCTGGTAAATTATTATTCTGCTGAGCGGACTTTGTTCAGTTTTTCTTCAGAGCTGCTGTGTCCAACGCACAACCTTTAACCTGTGCAAACGAACGATTACTCAATGAAAAGGTTATACGTAGTTTTTGTGTCAAAGTAGGCCTCTCAGTTACATATTTGCTGCACACTTGTGTTATTATTGCTGAAGAGCATGCAGGTCGAAGAGCCACCTGCAACTATTACATTGATTAATCTGCGAACTATGATAAAGTGGGAATGCAAGTAAAGGGGAGACTTGTGGCTTCCCATAGAACCCACTTTCATTCAGATACCTTGAGGTCAGAGGTCAAGGGACCCCTTTTTTCTTTTCTGGACAAGATATCATGACAGAAAGTCAGACAGCTGTCCTCAAGGGGTTAAAGGGCCTGAGAGACACCTTTTTTTAAAATAAAAAACATTGATAAGTTATTACAAGGAATCAATGTTAGATATTCTTCCTATATTCATCTTTGGTCCCCATTGTGTGAACACTGATGAAGTATTTTCTCTGTCACAGGGAGCTGGACCTTCCAGCATGTGCTGTGAATGCTGCCTCTGAGCGGGACTTTGAGCTGAAGGGTCACAGGTTTGAAGCAGCACAGGAACAACTGAGGCCTCCCAGGAGGATCCGCGTGGGACTCATTCAGAACCGCATTGTTCTGCCCACTGATGCCCCCATCCTGGACCAGGTCAGGAATCACACACGTTATTAAACACGACCTGTTGTTTCATACAAGCTTGTCTCAGTGGGAAAGAGACAGACAGGATGCTGTAGAATCACTTTGTTCCTGAAGCCCTCTGGTTGTCTCCTCCATAGATCAATGCCATGCATAGCCGGGTTGGTGAAATGGTTGAAGTTGCAGCCATGTGCGGCGTAAACATCATCTGCTTTCAGGAGACCTGGAGTGAGTGCTTTCATTAGCCATAGTGAATTGAATATTAGTCAATTACAAAAGACTTACCTGTCTTTTCCTGTGCACAGCCATGCCCTTTGCTTTCTGCACCCGTGAGAAAGAACCATGGACGGAGTTTGCAGAATCTGCAGAAGAAGGAAACACCACACGCTTCTGCCAAGAGGTGAGATTACGGAGGCCTGCCACAGTGCAGTGATACACTTTACTTAAGAAGCCTAATACCACTGTGATTTTGTCACTAGCTGGCCAAGAAATACAACATGGTTGTTGTTTCTCCAATTCTGGAGCGAGAAGGGCTGCACAGCACTCTGTGGAACACAGCAGTGGTGATCTCCAACTCTGGAAATGTGCTGGGAAAGAGCCGGAAGAACCATATTCCAAGGATTGGAGACTTTAATGAGGTTAGTGTGGGATTATTGTGGATGTACCTTTATGAGGTAAGGCAATGTTCTCTATGTTCACTTTGTTTATTTTACACTTAGTCGACATATTATATGGAGGGCAACACAGGCCACACAGTGTTCCAGACACAGTTTGGGAACATTGCTGTGAATATCTGCTACGGGCGCCATCACCCTCTCAACTGGTTCATGTACAGTATGAATGGAGCTGAGATCATCTTCAACCCCTCAGCTACTGTCGGTGCTCTCAGGTAAGGGACATGATGGAGTAAATATGACTTATTGCATGGCCATATTAACAAAACGGTCCTGTGGCAAAAACATATTGCTACTCTGCAGCCTTCTCTCTGCACTTTGCACTCAGTCTCCCTGTGCTTCAATATGTTTGCTTTGTGGAGATTTGATTGAACACAAATTAGCTTCAGAATATGCAACAGGCAATTTAATACGTATTCCCTTAAATCTGCCAAAAGCTAGACCTAACATTGTTGTTATATACTGGACTTAAGTTGTTTTTATATATTTTTTAAGATAAATCGACAAATAATGTTGTTTCTGGTCTACAGTGAGCCCATGTGGTCTATAGAGGCCAGGAATGCAGCAATAGCTAACCACTGTTTCACCTGTGCAATCAACCGTGTTGGGACAGTAAGTCAATATCTTTTTTTGAATGAATGAAACTATTTCATCACCACTGATCTTCACACAATTCTTCCCCAAATTGGAAGTTAGTAACAGGTTGGAAATCCTGAAATGAATTTGACCTATCTGTGGTGGCTTTGGTCTCCTCTCAGCTGCTGTACAGTCACTGTTGGGAGCTTGTATGACTTTTCATGCTTTCTTGTCTTCCACACAGGAACATTTCAAAAGTGAATTCACATCAGGTGATGGGAAAAAAGGTAAGCCATATTTTTTCCTAGAATTGAGAAAATGTGCTGCATTTTCATTCAGCTTCTTTTAGCTTATAATTCAGTTTATGCTTAAGAATAACCTGAATGTTTTTCAGCACAGAAACACATCATCCTATAACCATTCATTTAGTGTACGAGACCAAAACCAGCTTGTTATGAATTAAATACATGAATCAACAAATTCATTAAATGGCTGAAAATAAACTGTGGAATATACTTGGCAAAAAGAATAAATATCTTAAGCATGCTCAAAGTCAGAAACGGATCAATGAATGTGCATCTTATTATTTGATGATGGAGTATTTATTATTGAGTATTATCTATCAATCAATTTGTTCCTAGTCAGTCATGTTTGGTCCAACATACAGTACAGGGGGATTACATCAGTACCAGTTACAGGCAGCTTTCCTGACTTTTGCAGCTCACCATGACTTTGGACACTTCTATGGATCCAGTTATGTGGCTGCTCCTGACGGCAGCCGCACCCCAGGGCTCTCCAGGACCCGTGACGGACTGCTGGTGGTAGAAATGGATCTCAACCTCAACAGACAAATCAGTGACAAATGGAGTTTTAAGGTAAATATAACTGCGAATAACATGAGCAGGCTCACTTTATGTCCCATTATGACCTACTTTGAAAAGTGTTCCTCCAGTGATTGGATTGTTGTATAGCAGACATGCTTGCTAAAGAGCCAAAGGTTTGTAGTAATGTATAAACCACCTATTCTCCTGGACTACTGTTAATCTCCCTGTTCACTCTGCCCTTCTCTGCAGATGACTGGGCGGTTTTCAGAGTACGCAGAGGAACTTACCAAGACTGTCAGACATGACTTCAAACCTAACATAGTGAAGGAGTAGATGATAATAATCAAATAAAGTTGATAAAAGTATAAAACAAGTCAAGTTCAGATACATTCGTTTCATTCTCTATTTCTGTTATATTTGTCTCTGCCACAAGTGCCAACTACAGGTTAATGCTAACGCATAAAACTTTAGTGTAACAGTGGAGGAGAGTCACAAAAGGCAGTGAACGGACTTAGCAATATCAGTTACACATTAAAATCGTATGTTTGCTAACATTAGCCACTGTAAACGTGAGTTCCAACCAGGATGAAGGAGAACTGAATGATTGTTGAATAGATGTTTTGTTTATGAATTCAACTCTTTATCTGTTAGAATCAACTCTCAAGTCAGTGGTTCCCAAACTGTTTTTGCAGTAGTTTTGCTAGCACTATATAAATATGCATCACACATATTTAGCCTTGCTGCACCCGACTCTGAAAAAAGATTAGTGTTGACAATTTATGTTTAAGATATCTCAGGATTAATAATTCCATCCTCCAAATAACCAAAGCAGCTGAATGTGGCTCATGCCAGCTGGCTAAAGATAGCCTACATTAATTATTAACAACTCCCATATCAAGAGAGCCCAGATAAGATTTCCCCCAATCTCTGAAACGTAGTTAGTTTATAATGAGGTTTAAGTTTAAGGTGTTTCATTATATGCTAATGTAGCAGAAAAATTAAACCACAAGGACAAAGCATATGTTCAAATCCTTTAATTACATATAAAACATATAATAGTTGCAGCTCCATGTTTAATAAAAAATAAAGTTTGTGGTTTAAATCGTGCCATTTCTTCTTACCAAGTAGCACAACCAGGACGAAATCACTTTTAGTAGTAATTTCATGGTATTTTTTTACAAATTTAAATAATACATAATTATGTCTGGTTTGACAAGTGTAGTGCAAAAACATTTACATAATAACCAAAATTAAAAAATAAAATTGAGTGACGATGAGAAAATGACCTTCACCTGTTTCAACAGAGAACATGAATCTAAATTACACTTTTGTTCAGCCATGATCATCCAGCATGTTGCCACAACACCAAAATACAACATGTTGAGCATTTTTTTTTTCTTCCAGTGAAGTGAACTTATCTGGTGAGTTCATGTTCCAGCAAGTCAATCCACTGTCCATGTTCTTCTGCGGGCCAATTGAGTTCCGTAGACAAACTATGTTGTATTGCATTGAACTAGTTGTCATTTGTTGCGCATGTCACATTTTAGGGCAATAATTACCTGAGACTCTCAAAACAACAACTACTTCCTGTATTCCCTGTTAACAGAATCATCAGAATAAAAAGTGACAGAGGTGAGTTAGGAGGATTTCTAAAAGGCAAGTGAAGGTGAGGCCGGTGGCTGATGAACCTCTTCAGCACTTCAACACTGAAAAGGTTAAATAAATTGGATGTTGTCATCATCAGCCATCGATTATGTGCACCCTATTTCCAGGTATTTTCTATTCTATGTCATGATTCCCACATTTCATCCACTTTAGTTTGAAATACTCAGCCCACAGTTTGAGTGTGAGCTCCACTATCATCCATTAAAACTCATCAGACACAATAAAATCCATCCATCTGCTGATCTCAAAAAAGTGGATTAAAAAAATAAACTCAACTTAAATTGCTGAAACGCCCAGCTGTGAATCCTTCAAAAGTAGAGTGGTATTGTCTGTATATAAGAGGGAGTAAGAGCGGTTAATCTGCAGCAGTCAGGTGATCGATGGGCTAATTAGCACCGGAAAGTATGGCCCAGGGGATCTGCACAACGGACAACAGGAGGAGTCACTAGTCCAAGACTGAAGAAGATTTGAAACTGTCCATCAACTCTCCTTAAAGATCAACAGGATATCCTCATCTGTCCCATAGCTCCGCCAAGCCTCCTCAAAGTTACCCACACTCGTGCAGCACACCCCTGAAAAACACACAAACACACATCTGTCAGTTCCAAACTAAAAACATAACCTGATACAACAATAGCAGTCAGACGATTCTAGTTGTTAAAAATCAGCTAATTGTTTTTGTCCTTATTTTTAGCCACTGTAGAATTCGCAGCGATGGCTGTGTGTTGTCCTCTAGTGTCACTAGAGAGGGGTTTACGTAAAATATCTCACCATCTGTTGAAACGATTGACGACTACGATTTTTCTATAAGAGCTTCTCAGTTGTGGACCACTTTACCAAGTGAATGAAGCATATGTGCAATCTATCACACCTTCATACAAAGTCTTATGACCTGGCTTTCATAAAGTCAGACATGCCAACACTTTGTATTTTTACTGTTGTTAATACTTACTAATCTTATTCAGAAGTTCAGCTTTGCAGGCCCCTGGTATATATGTATTAAGTATTTATTAGTACTTTTTAACAATGTATGATCTTACATGGCTGTATTTGTGCTGCATGTTGAGCGTACTTGTGAGATGACATTATTGCAGCTCTGCATGTGTCAAAAATAGCTATAATCAGTTTTGCCTGGCTGTTTATTGCTTCTTCATGGTTACTTGCATGGCTAGGTGTATATTCATATTTTACATTTGGTCTGACCAACAGTTGAAAAATAAAACTTATGTAAATATTACATATGAAGTGCAGCAAATTCTTACATTTGAATAAGTCAGAATGACTTTATATTTTTGGCTTCATAAATTACCCAAACAATTATGATGATCAGAAGTGCTGACAATTCAGTTCGATCGTTTGTCAAGTATTAATTGACAACCACTAATTGTTTCAGCAATACTTACTCATAACAAAGAAAAAGAAAATTCCTTCATGTTGCAAACAGGGCAACAGGTATCAGGACATCTGGGTCCTGATGTAACTTCTTACACTGTCTCTTGTTATTACATTTGAAAATGTTGTAATGCTTTAACATAGTTTTGAAACACTCTGCTTGTGCTTTGGACATATGAGGTTACTCACGGTCAGAATATGCAGGGTTGTTGTAGAAAACACAGCCAGTGGTCCTGTTGAAGCCACACACTACCACAAAGTGACCCTGGTACTCTGGCTTCCTGCAGAAACACTTCTGGCCCACAGGCAGGAAGCAGCAGTATTTGACAGGCGAGGAGCACAGTTCACATGTCAAGACGACAGCATTGACCAGCACTATGGCAACGTGGCCCTGCTCCAGATGAGACTGGATTTCCTGAATGGTCACAGAGCTATGACAAGACATCCACAAATACATGTCAGGTGTTTCTACGGAAACAACTTGTCTGAGTGTTTAAGTATTAACCGACAACTCACCTTTTCTTCACCACCACACCTTTGCTCTCTGCTTTGAGGAAGAGCTCATTCACTCGATCTTCTTCTGTATCAAAGTGTTTCTTATAGAAGGACTGCAAACCACATAAAAACACAACAAAGACTATTACACAAACAGACCTACAAACATTCAAATCTGGTTAGGATGGTAATGATAGCTTAGACTCTGCAAAGTACCTGATTCCTAAAGCCCTTATCAACACCCAGAGTCTGTGTGCAAAAGCAGTGTTTGATTCCTAGATGGCACATGAGGTAGGCCAGGTCAATAGTCCACACACTCTCTGTCAGCTTGAGCTCCCAGCATGCTCTCTGAAACTCCTCATCACTAATTGGATGGAGGTACCTGCAAGTTTAGACAGTTAAGACTGTGAATCCCTAAAGGTTAACTGTAGTGCACCCATGATACACTATACATGTTGTCAGTATTATGTAAGCAGGTAGTACAATTTCAATATCATCTGCATGGTGACAGCAGCAGCTATTCAGAACACCCTTGACAGACATAATGGAAAAAACAACAACAACGACACACGATTTTGGAAGTGAGCAAGTTTCCTGTGAACTTACTTCAGGACCATCCTGGAGCAGGCTAACCCACAGTCCCAGTGGTACAGCTGCCGAATGACAGGAACATTCAGCAAGACGGCATCATCTGGGAAAACCAGGGTGGTAGTATTATTATTTATCCTTTAAAGAAAACTGTGAATTACCGCTGCTATCAGAATAACAATGTTAGGTTAGCTCAATTTGACAGAAGCTCTTGGCATCAGGTCGTGTCACTCACCTGTCATTCTGCTGTATTCTTTCTTGGACGAGCAGCCAACAAGCTAACTCAAGGCAAGCTAGGCAGTCTTGTTTACAGCATTTGAGCCGGGGTTGGGTTTCTTCATGGATGCTAACAAGCAGAAACCAGCTACCTAACTGCAAGTTTAGCTGTCAGGCTAACAGTAGTAGCTAACTGCTCTGTTGGCAGGTTCGCTGCTTGTACAGAGAGACTAGCTCCTCGACTCACACCGCTGCTGCTCATACATTAGTTAAATAAACAAATAAGCGATAAGCTATTCTTTAGTAGCTTGTATATGTGACGGTACCTCACTCTACAAAGCTCTGCTACTTCTCTGTTGTTTGCTAGCATTCTGAGAAGCTTCTTCTTCGTCTCGAAAATGTTGTCACTTCAAAGTTATACTGCCCCCGTGCGATACAGGAGAATTATCTTTAAAACGTGACAGGAGAAGGTAATTTCACAACATTTTATTTTTTACACATTTAACCAGTTTTTTATTGAATGATTTGAATGATTTCTCTGCAGAGTATGTGTTCCCATGTTGATGTGACCAGGCTACTGGGTTCCAGAGCTGGTGCCCCTTGACGCCTGTATTATACAAATCGAAAAAATGGATATAAAGACATTATATTCAATATTATTTGCTGTAAATATTGTAAAATGTGGAGCTAAAGAATCTGCCACTTACTGGTTCAGAATCAGCGTCCTCTCTCAGATATGTTACTTTCTGTTTGCTGTACAAATCTCTTTTTGCCATGCATGTCAGCATAAACCAGTCAGACACCATAGGAACCTGCAGGAAAACATTGTATATCATTGCAATTTCTACAAAAATGCATCACTCATAACGTGCAGGCCTGAACATGTCAACTCACCAAGCTGAGGAATGATAAAGCTGCACCTAAGTTCACTATGGTTGGTACAATTCCAAATTTCCCTGCCTGCAAAATAAAAGATACCCCCAGGTTTTGTCAGAGCCAAAAAAAACACTGTTTAAGACATTGCAATATCAAGATTTATTCTATCCTCACAGTTCCAAATACAATGACGTCAAACCGGATCCCATATGCTTTGATTAAGGTTCTAGTTTCTTCTCCATCTTGCGTCTTGTAGTATTTAGCGAACCTAAAAGCAGTGTTTTTAATCATTATTAATACTTTCAGCTGATTTGATTTATTTAAAAGGGTTTATTTAAAATTGCCTCACCTGAAGTTGTATCCAGGAGCCACATTATTGACAGGATGTTTGCTGTCCAGCCTGCGGAAGCTGTACTTGGGGTAACATTTCCCTGCCCACCAGTCCAGGTCACAGCTCCAGTCAATAATAATACCGAGGATACCACCCTATATAAATATAACATAACATTTATTATTCAACTGTTATAAAGTGGAGACAAATACCACACTATAATTACTTAAAAAACCACCTTACAACTGAATTTCATGAGATGTAAAAGATAAGTAAATGTTGAGAGGCAAATTATTTATCAATATCTATCTATCAATAAATTTGTTTTGTATTTAATTCCAGGCAAACCTTCACAGCCATGTCTTGAAAGTCCTCTCCAGCTTCTGAAACCATGTCTTTGAGGCGGAATATGGGGCAGTGAGGGTCTGATACATGATTGAATTCACACCTTTTCAGGTAAGAGGAGTTAATATGTGGCAGTATGTTTCTTCTGTGGGAGGAAGGAAGACATATAGATTTATTACACTGGCCAAAAATTAGACAGTGTGTTTATATCCTGTACTGATAAACTCTGACCTGTGAATGTCAAACTTTGGGTATGTTATGCTGTTTTTGATCAACACAGTGAAGTTCTCTGCAGCAGCCAGCAGTGCGTGTCTGTGGGAAACAACATGTTCAGCCATATTTACATTATACCATAACTACTTTAAAATACTATAACATTGCTTATATTCTTACTCAGGTAGTTTAGTGTCTATTTCAAGGGGGCACCATGAGACTATTTCACAGGTCTTGACAGTCGTGGAATAGTTCTCACAAAGCCCTGTCTGTACACCTGAGTGGAGAATCAAAGTCAGCTGGTGTTTGCTCTATGGAATCACATCATTTACAACTGATAAATGAACACATGTGAATTGGATGCCACCCAGTGGACCTTGGCCTACCATTGCCCCGTGGATCACTGTGTCCTTCGATACAGTCACAATCATCCACACAGGTAGTTGATGGGGTTGGAAGCTGGAAGAGAAACCACCATTGTTAATCTGTCAACTGAGTGTATAGCTACATCAGAATGGCCCTTTAGTAATGTGTTTATGTTAGCTGAGTAATTATTCTAAACTCAGCTTCACTGACTTTTGCTTAAGATTACATAATTAGGAGGGAAACATACTTGTGTTTTGTGTTTCTGCTAGAAAACAGTTACATGCCTTAATGTTCAAACATAGTAAAACAGACAAATCTCCCTTTTTACAATATGGGAGCTTTAGTGTTTTCCATTGCCTGGTCATTTCATTATATCCATCCATAGCAGTAAAACTGTGGTTTCCAATGTCATCAAGATTTTTACAGCAAACCATCCAAAAGCTAACCAACATTTGTTGGATATGTCTGAGTTTTTTTTAACTATGGAAACTTGTGATGGACATTTTTAAAATAACATTGTTTCTGACGCATTTAGCTAAATCATCAGTTGATTAATTGGGGCAGTAACTAACGGAGTAATCAACAGATTCATTGTTAAAGTAATGCTTCATTTAAAAAATACTTTACATTATCTTGGACATTTGAACATTTTGAACATTTTTCACTTTTTTTAGACACTACATGATTTATATTAAAAGATACATGAAATTGGCCCAAACTCTAATGACAAGAATCAACACAGCATGTTCACCATAAAACTGCCTGAGCAGAAGAATCCTATGAATCAGTGACTCACCTCAGGACAGCGTGACTGAGTTTGACGGGGGGTAACAACCATATTGGTTAAAACAAAGAATGAGTTATCACCCTGTTAGACAGAAGAGAAGCACAAACATCACAATGAAACAGTCTCACTCATAGTCATTGTAGTGTAGATCAGTTTAGCACAATTCCCAGGTCATATGGCATGTATGATGAGTTAAAATTTAGAGTGGCCATTAAAGGCCTATTATGCAGGATTTGCCGCTTGCTGTTTGTGAACAAAACATGGAAACTTGGCCCCTCCTCCCTACCTCAACAAGACAACCAAATTGAAAGCAATCCTTAGACTCATTCTTGTTTTAGAGCAGGCTTTTGTGTGTCTGCTTTCAAGCGTTTTGTCTCGCTATATTTGCATTTTCTCTGTCCTTTGTCCTTTGCTATTTTCATATCTTCATGCCCAAAGGATGACGCCCAGAAATAAGGAGAGCATAGGCTGAGAGCAAGCATCTATGTAGATACAGACACCACATAGGCAATCATTCAGAGGGATTTTAACATTACAATGTAGATATACTTTATCTCAGGGAAATCTCACATACTATTAATTTCAGTTTGTGTGTTTATGTCACAAATATCAAATATATGGCTAAATACCTGAGATGGGATGACATAATCAGCCACATCCCAAAATCGGGGGTCCATGTCAGATGTGTTAGTGAAGGCAAAACCTTTCACTTTGGTGGTGACACTGCTGCTGACAGAGTCTGTCTCCTGGTAGGCCTTCTGCACCACACACACATACCTGCAGGTTTACAGCAGTGTGACACTTTAACAATGCTGTCACATTATGATAAATCAACTCTTAACAATGATATTTTATGAATAGTTTAGGTTATTGTCCATATTTGACTAATTCCCACCCCTGTACAGTGGTTACACCATGCCCGCCCCATCATTTGTTACTTACCCCACCACATACAGCACCACCAGAAGCTGGGTGAACCTGAAGACACATCCTACTCCAATGTTTGGAATAACCAGTGTTTTTGGTGTTTCATAATCAAACACATAATGCACAAAGCTTTGGCAGCCTGAAGACTTGCTCATGGCTGCACCACGCACCACTGATGGATGTTCAGTAATGATGACAGGACATCGCTGATCCTATTCAAATCATTGTATTCAAATCCTCTTTGGCTTCAGCACCTTGTACATGCAGTGGACATACAGTATGTCCATTAATTACAATAGGCCGGACAATAGTACTTTCTACATTTTCTGATCGTACCAAAAGGGGTCAATTAGAGATGATAGTGTCAAAAAATGTTTGCACAGAGCCGATGAGTGTCACTGTGACTTTGCAGCGTATAAACAGATCCAGAGAACCTAAAATACATATCAATACATACAAAATCTTTTAAGGGATTAGATTGGTATTTTTGGGGTGTGTAGTAAAGAAAAATGCGCAAAGGATACATACTGTAGTAATTAATCATCAAGACTATCTGACCGCAGTATTGAACTGTACATTTGGAGTGAATTAGAATAATATAGCTGTGAGATTATCTGGAGATGATACAAGTAGGTGAACATGTTAAACACATTGCAGTAACCTGTTGCGGTACACTTAAGTAATGCATATGTAAGTCTGAGTATGTGATACTGCATGCACAGGACTGCATGTGTACAGTTTTCTCCCTGGCTAATGTAGTCGAGGGAGCCTTTGCTGTGTATAACCGGCTCTACAGCAGATGATAGAATAAGGTGTAAAAACGTGTAGTAAGGCAGGGGACCAACTTTTGTCTCTAAAGCTGTAACAGCAGTCTGCCAGAGGAGGTCAGTTCAACATGCACACTGCACTGCTGTGTCATCCTCTCTAGTAATCTGTTCATTGTTCTAAAGATATTCAAACACAATAAAACTTTGTTCGTCCTCGCCACACATTTGCATGCAACTTTCAGATTCAGATGCAAACTCTAAGCTAATAAAACAGGAACAGCTCCCTAAGTAGAGCGTTAGCTCAAACGTGTGTTTCTTCTTTTTTTGTAATCAACTTTTTATTTATTTATTCAGTTTGCAACATTACAATAATTACATTTGTTTTAATAATTACAATGAACATTAATATCACAAACTTATACACAACACAAGATTACCTACAGAACACACCCCTCTCCTCCCGTACCCCCCTCCTTATGGAGCACACTGTTTGATAGTGAGATGATAAAAGCATAAAAATAAAAGTAAAAGACCGAATAGGCCAAAGGGATGATACGAGCTGATGACCACTCCAGGTAGATCACCTTGAGAAGTTTTATTGATAGCTGTAGCGGTGGAGGCCACCTCAGAACAATAACTTTCTTTGCTGAAGTCAGTCCAGCCAACCAGAGTTTACGTTCTATCTCAGCGATCTTGAGCCTGGAGTCATCATATTAGAGAAGAAGCGCAGGGTCCAGTGGGAGCTTCCTCCCTACCAGATCAGACACCTTATCCACAACTTTAACCCAAAATCTTTGTTCATCTGGACACTCTCATAAGCCATGCATCGATAAACATTTTGTTGGGATGCTGTCTAAAACAAGTGCAATCGTTTGCTTTTTGGATATATATTTAATTAAAAACTGCATGAAGTCAATATAGGCAATATTTAAACTACTAAACTTAATTGTTTATTGCAAATACTCACTGATTCTTAATTTGATGACTGCAGTTTGTTAAAAAAAAAGTTGGGACAGGGCATGCTTACCACTGTATTACATCATCTTAAAACAGTGTTTTAGGAACTGAAAACAGTAATTCTACTCTAATTATATTCTTTTTAATTCTTGCTTGATATACCCTTTCAGTTGCTCAACAGTCACTTTTGTTACATGTTGCGCTTAATAATGCACCACACATTTTTAATGGGAGGGAGGGAGCTCTGGACTGCAGGCAGGTCAGTCTATTACCTGCACTCATTTCCTGTGAAACCAAGAAAAGAGAGTCACAATAAAAACACTTGAAACCAACACTGAATAATAGTATATTTTTAATTTCATAACACACACTGACTTCAATGAACACAGGACAGACACAATGTCACTTTGGTCCAATAGTACCTCAGATATAAAGTCTTTATAAAAGAACCATTTTAGTTCACTTTGACACTTTGGCATCCCATCTCACACTGGCGTTGCTCGCCTTGAATAAAATCTTTTTTCTACCAAGATTCTTTTAGTTATGAAGTCCATGATGTCATAAGAAAGGCTACAGTAGACTGTATACACAATATACATATTGGATGGATTTAATCTGTAATGCTTTTTTTCCATCGGACAACATAGACACAGACATGTTAACTCATCAATAAAACTAATGAAATACAGTCATAATATTTTGTGTTTCAGTGCTGAATTTTCAAGTATGATATGAAGGCAACTACAACATATTGTAGAAAGAAAAACAGTCCACACTGGACAATGAAGCTACAGTGAAATGTAGACGATGAAAACTTCTTTCATCTCTATGTTCTCCAGTTAATCCCATCAGGATCAGGCTGCCAGCTGAGGAATCCAGCCACTGTGTTCATTCATCTGCCCGTCTTTGATAATGCAATTGTGACTTCTCCGCAGAATAACAGCCTCTATGACCCAGCTTCGTGGAAACTGTGTCAGTTTCTTGGACTGCTAAAATTAGGATGAAAATGTTCCATCTGAGGGAAAGTCTGCATCCCTGCAATTTAACTGACAACAAAGTCACTTAAAAAAAAAAGGTTAACAGATTTCATATTTGCCCACATCGAAGTCAAGCGCCCCGTCGTGCAGGTTGGCTTCGTTTGCGTTGTCAAAGCTGTTCTTCCCATGGATCTGTTTGAGGTGCTTGCGGAGAACTGGCTTGTGAGCGAAAACCATGTCACAGTAGTTGCAGCGGTGTGGCTTGTCCCCACTGTGCAGATTTAGATGATCCAGCAGAGAACACTTTTGGGTAAAAGTCTTACCACAGATCTTACACTGGAAGGGCTTAATGCCGGCGTGGACGCGCATGTGTCGGTGCAGGTTGCCTTTCTGCGTGAAGGTCTTTCCGCACAGCAGGCACATGAACAGCTTGTGCATCTTGAGGTGGTTTGCGTAGTTCTCCAGCTGGCGAAAGACGCGGGCGCACTTTGGGCACTGGTGGTACCACTGCAGAGGCTTGTCGTAGTTCCTCTGGTGCACACTGTGTTTCTCTGCAGGAGGGAATAGAGGAGGGGGACTGAGCAGGTATCCGGACATGCCTGGAGCTGCCATCTCACTGCCTCGACTGTCCACGGTGGAGTTGATGAGGGAGTGCTGCGGCTCAGGGGAGTGCAGGGCAGGAGGTGGGCTGGTGCGGAAGTGACCAGTACTGGAGTTTTCTGCCCCTTCAGACACAGTCTCCACTTTTACAATAGTGATGTCACTCTCGCCTGGCTTTGGGCGTCTGCCTAAGACCTGCTGAGAGGACATAGGCTGCATTATTACATCATCGTCGTCATCATCGTCGTCGTCATCTTCGTTGTCCTCATCATCATCATCATCTGCATCATCGTCATTGTTATCGTCCCCAACTGGCATCCCCTCCTCCTGCTCTTGATGCAGAGTCCGAGCCTGAGAGGGCTCCTGCTCTTTCTGAGCCTGGGAGGATGAACCCTCGTCCTTCTTCTCCCTCTTCATACCCACATCCGCCTCCAGCTTATGTGCAGACTGAGGTTTGATGAACTTGCTGAGCGCCTGGGTGCACTGCTCCACAATGTGGCCCATTTGGAGAAAGCTGGCCACTGTCAGGTAATGCACCAGCTCCAGCTCAGGAAACTCCAGATGTCCTGTGTAGCAGGAGAGCAGCAGCTGCCGGCCCACCTCCGCCTCCTGGATCATGGAGATCTGGACCTCCCTGGAGTCCTGCTGAAGGATGAACTGGTCCCTCAAGAAAGAGGAGCCGGCTGCAAATACGACCTTGTGACCGGGGACCTCCAGCTGGTTGATGCGCACAGTGACGTCACAGAAGCGTCTCTGGTGTCGTAGGAGGTTCATCTTCTGCAGCATTGAGTCCCCAAATGTGGAAAAGTGGAACTGCAGGATCACCTGGTTCTGAGCCATAATGAACCAAAGGCCAGCAGCAGCAGCAGCCGTGCACCTGTTAGAGAAATACAGACTGTAAACATAAACAGCCTAAATAGTAGCACACTATAAATAGGGTGAATTTTATAGTATAGCGAGTATAGTCTCTCCTCACAATAAATATTGCATATACTATATTTTACATTAAATGCATATTGTAATTAAAGATGATTTAAGTGATATGATAAGTTAAAGAGATACTTATTGAACTACCATGTTCTGCATCAATCCCATTTGTCAATATAATCTTCATTAAACCCGGCGCGTGCTGTCTTGGGGAGGGTAAAACTGAGGACCAAACTTTGTTCAAAAACATGAGCCAGCGTGTCTGTTTAACAAGCTTGCTAAAGTTTGCTTGTTAGCGGTTAATCTAATACAATTGTGTTTCAATATAATTTGAAACTTCTGTGTTCGTCCAACAGCAAATAATTCATAGTATCAAAGTCTGTAACTCCTAGGTTAATGTTATACCTGGTGGTAACATCGGTAAGAAAGGACGCTTGTAAGCAAAACAGAAGTAATTACAGATGAAAGCCAAATTACATTCAATGGTGAGAGACATTTAAAAGGTCTACTCTGTTATGGTGCTGCTAGGTTTTGGCAATACACAAGACAAAAATGTGATTTTTAAAAAAAGAAATAACATCTTTATTTATAAAGTTCAATATTTACAAACAAAACAGAACATGAAATTTTAAAACAGGTACAAAACAATACAGCGCCAGGGGTTGTTAAATCAACAAAAAACTATAGTAGAATGTAAAACATTTCATAGAACAGAAAAAATATATATATATTTATGTGTATAGTTATAAGCTCACACAAGTTCTGTAAATATTTTAAATTTGGAGCACAGCATTATAGTTTTCACAGCTTTCTGGTTGCTAGAGGTAGACAGCGTTTTAAAGTTAAGTTCTTACTCTTTTTGGCACAAAAAACAGGTTGGGTGTTGAGAACCTTACATTTATGAATATAAAACTTAGCCAATAATATAATGAGGTTGCAAAGATGGAATTCATTTCATGTTTTTTCTCGTACAGTGTAAATCCAAATAGTACATATTTTAGACAAAGCACAAATTTGTCATAGATATTGTCCAAGATGAAGCGACAGATGCCCTGCCATAGTGATCGAGTGCTTTCACAAGTCCAAAACAGGTGGTAAACAATCTCTGGATGTGTGTTACATAAGGTGCAGGTAACATCAATGTCCTTCCTCCAGGATAATAACGATGAACGATCTTGAAAGAAATCTCTTTGCCTTTGTTATTAAGTACCTGTGTTAGGAATGGACCATGTTTTGGCCCAGCAGATGTCCTTCACAACACTATTCCAGAGCGCAATTACATAGGAGACAGAAACACAATCATTTTTGGGATAAGCTGCGGATTTTCCTGTTATTTTTATGATTAAAACAGTTTCCCTAAAGTTTCCCTATAGGGGTGTCAAATGGATAATTCATAATTGTTACAGCAGATAGAGGGAAATAACAACCCCTGCACAGCATAATAACACCCGCTGGGATGGCATCAAAAACAATGGCAGATTGTCCGGGGGTCACACTAAAAAGGTGAAATTGTCTGACAACTCGAAGCGGAGATTTCGCTTTCCGAGCGGACCAAACCATCAGTGTTAGCGCTAAGCTAACTGTGTACGTATTGGCTTTCTATGGGGATAAAAACGGCAGCATTGGTCTTTAAGTTACAGCAAGACAAGGAGGTAATCTTGTATAAAGGGAACCTCTCTTCATAGCGTTAGCTCTTTCTAACGTTATATGTAAATAATCAGTTACGAATCGCCTCCATATTTCCCTTTGGCCTACTCCTGCTCTCTTTAGCCGACATCTCGTGCTGTCTAATAACAAGCAACACCGCAGCTAATTTACCAGCTATAACACTATGGTGTACCCAAGCAGACACGGTAATACGCGTTGTTTACCTGTAATCCTGTTTAACACACCCGTTAGAGACTTCTTGTCATCGGGAGGACACTGGCACTGGGTCAGTGAATCTGTCTTGGGATAAGATGAATGAGCTGCTCCGGATGCAAAACCCATTTAAAGCTCCAGTAGCGTACAACACACATCCCCTCTCTTCAAATACATGATTCAAATAATCTCAGGTAATAAACACAGGTAATCATATCACCTTCCTAAAATAATGGCCTAAGTCATTTTTTTTAAAAACTTTTTTTTTGGCTTAATATCATACATTCAATATTATGTTCAGTTTTTTGTGTTTTCTGAAAAACTTAAAACAAATGGGCCTTATTTTAAGAGGGTGTCACTATTAGAATGAATACAATTAATCATGATTTCAGCCTCATGTTTAAAAAAAATTAAAATGTTATTCTTATTTTCCAGTGCCACATAATGATCCAAGAAAGAAAAAACCCTTTTGCTCATCACTAGCATTTACAAAGGCCATAGCATGCCATAGGGGTCACGTACAAATCAAAAACTTTGGGAATCTGCATGTTTACTTTAATTGCATGGACTATAAAGACAAAAAAAACACCAAACTCACTTGAGTCCAACTCAAGATTTTATTGTCAAGTGAATCGGTCTCTTCAACTCTATTAAAGCACCTACAGATGTTCACTTCAACAGCCTCAGAACGCTAATCTATTGCTGGCATGGTTTACTGCTGTGGTCTCATCACATCCAATAATCATTTAAGCATTTGTGAGTTAAAAAAAATATTATTAGAATTATTTACAGAATGTACAGATCCAAAGTCAAGACGATTCTTTCAAAAAATCAAAAACAAAAAACAACCCCAAAGTGACAGAACATCAGGAGCATCATGTCTTCTTAAAACACCTGGAGAGAAAACAGATGGAAACCAGGTCATTTAACTACAATTTCAAGTCCTGTCTCAAATGTGCAAAACATCTATGTTACAGTTATTTACAGTGAAATAGATCAGGCCATAACTAGTATGGTCTAAATAAATGGTTAAATAAAATGTCGCAATGATTTTATTTATAAACTTACTTATAGATTGTATGTGCATGTATTTCATCTTTAATTTCACTAACACCAGAACCGCTTTAGACTGAGAACGCTGGATTTATTTGAATTGATTTAGAGGGGTTTAACCATAGACTGTAAAAATAAGGGTTAAACATGTAAACTTAAACTAAACTGTGGGTAATATTCAACATTGTACCATTTTTCATACCAGGTGAAACTGTATCCACCCAAAATGACCAAGGCAACCACTCCAATCGTTGCAACAGCAGACAGAGATGAAACCTTCAGGATGTAGGATGTACCTGGAACATGAAATAATGTGTGAATAACTGGCAACTAGCACTTTCTATATCTGCTTATTTTTGTATTTTACCCTGCATTTCTGAATGTTGTAGCTAGGTAAAATACAATGACCACAAAAAAATCTAAATCTTAAAAAAGTAAGGCTTTTTTAAAAATTACACTAAAGGGTTTGTGTATTTTGGTCTGTGAATTACCTCTTACTTTAGCCCACAGGACACAGGAACTTTTTGCAGCCTAGGAGAAAAAAACATTCAGGTAACTTATCAAGCAATCTGCAAGTTTTTATACTTCAGTTTATAGTAGTTGCACCCACCGATTTCCACTGACTGACAGCTCGTAAGATGATATAATAGTTCCTGCCATTCTCCAGGGGTGCATTAAAGAAGTCCCCATAGTAGAGTCCATCCCCTACAGTAAAGCTCATCTCTGTCCCCACATGTCTGACAGCAATCTGGGCAGCAATGTACTCTGATGGGGACTTTACTTTGCTTGAGGGGTCTGAGCTCGCAGGAGTGAAACAGTCAAACATCATAATCCCCTCAACAGGAAGCACAAACACCTGGTACAGACTGCAAAATGAACAAACAAAAAAAAGCCAGATACAGCCATAAATAGAGATATGTTAACACATTTATTTCTTCTCACATATATTACTAAACACATGGTACATGCATGAATGTCCATGTTATAACCTGCGCAATACGGGAGAGTGATGTGTCATTTGCGATTGATTCTTTTAACAGAACAAATCTATTGGGTGAATGAACTGAAACAAATCACTTCCTGAAAAGAGTCGTTGATTTCTCTCTCTCCGGTCTTGTCTCTCTATCTAGTTCGCCAAGTAGTGTGAGTTGCTCAAAGGGTTTTAATTTCCCCTGTAACGCATCAGAAAAGAAGAGATGGTCACATATGCTGGTTGTTACCTTATTGGGTCCAGTGTGTTGTGTGATCTGTGGAGCTTCAAAGTTGGTAGAGGTGTATCAAATTCTCTGTAGTAGACAACTGGTGCTGGAGGCACTGTGAATTATTATAATGCTCAGTATGAAGAAGACTGCATCAAATTATATATAATGATAAAAGTCCTAAATATTTCCAGGTTTAATTTGGTGCAAAGAAACACTTCTTCAGAGTAGATTTCATGTTGGGTTGGTTGTGCAGTGATACCTGGTAAACTGGTGTTAGTAGTGATGGTGGTTGTGAATCTGGCAGTCACTGCAGTGATGGTGATGCTGTAGTTTGTGACTGGAAGCAGGTTCAAACAGAGTTCCACTTGGCCTGCTCTGGAGCTCAGAAACTGCTTCCTTTGATCATGAAAAGACCTCTGGTAGTCTCTGGACCCTGTATATGTTACCTGGCATGGGGCACATTGAATAAGGCATCAGTCAGTATCACAAAATCCTCCTCAGGTGAAGATAAAACAAAACAATATTGTGTCCTAAACTGTCTATATACCTTCATATATAACCAGATGATAAATCACCTTTTCCTTTTGCTTTCAAATGAGTACAAATAATTATGAGCTAAATATAAGATAAACAGCAACAGTGACGGAGGGATGATAAAAACTGCTGTTACCTTGTATACTTCTGTGTCCTCCTCATACTTCTCTGCTATCCAATGCATACATTTTTCATTGGTGACATGTAGGTGATTGACAGGTGGCTTTATTTCTGTCAGAGACATGGGGATGAAAAGACAGATGGTACACCTTTTATTTGTCATATTACAAATGCCGTTGCTGATATGTTCACAATGTAAATCAGTAACACAAGCATCCCATCTGTCCAGATGCTTTTATTTTTTAAGGCCTATTGAACATTGTGATTTTTCTCATGCTCACTTCCTGTGTTCTGAGTAGTGTTGCTTTCGTCAACGAAAATGATGACTAAATATCGTCGTCAACGAACCTTTATCACCTGAGGAAAACAAGACGAGACGCAACGAAAATGCTGGTCATGTGACGATAACGAAAATTAAATATATAATGCAATATTGTAGACCAGGGGTGTCAGAGTGATCCAGTAAAGGGCCAAGTGGCTGCAGGTTTCTGTTCCAACCAAGCAGAAACACACCTGAATCCAATCATTCAATCACCTGAACTGTCTTCACTCAGCTGATTAATTATCAGTATCACCTGTGCTCTTGCCATGTTTGGACATATTATGCTGTATTATGTTTTC
>CAFUXE010000106.1:224792-235872 GCA_903364295.1 Serranus cabrilla | reverse complement strand
CACTTCCTCAATCCTAGTAGCGGGGTTTTAGATTAAGGAGATGCAGCTGCGGTGGATTAACGCAGAGCCCTGGTTAACGTAAGAAAAGTTAAAAAGAGAAAGCGACCGATGGCCGGCCAGCCGGGTATCGTTTCTGGGACTGTGAGAAAAAGAAGAGACGATATTTGGACACACTTTCGTTACATAGACGTGGAAAAGAATGACCGAAGACCGAATGTCTTGTCGAAAAACATGCGGAGAAATGCGGCCACAGAATCACAGGAAAAAACACCACGAAATTTAAGAGACATCTCAAGGCATTTCTTAATGAAATTGAGGTAAATCAAGACATTAACGTAATGTTACTTTCTGGGTTTTTTTTAAAAGTTCATGCCAACTCATGAGGCTGTGGTTAATGTGTCACATGTTAATGCTAGTTTTAGACGTTAGCCACTGGAGCTGAAAACAACTGACAACAAGTGTGTTACTAGCGTGTGTGTTTGTTTGTGCAAAGTGGATTAACGTGTGTGACTAGTGGGTGTGTAGGCCTATTTGTTTGTTATAGAGAAAGAGTGTAAAGTGGGTTCTTAGGTCCCACCTGACTGACTGACTGACTAACTGACTGACTCCAAATAAGTAAGCATCCCTTGTTGGCCAAATACTTTCGCTATTTTTGTTATTCACATAGCAATCACACTGAAGTGAATTTGGAATCAACAACATGACTGTGAATACCCTATTCTAGACCCATACATACATGTAAACAAAATATATTTGCATTAACATGCTTCCCGAAACTACTGCTTAGACTACTACTACTAGACTACTTCTGGTNNAACAGTTAGATTTTCCAGAGGCTGCATCTGTCCTGACATTTATATCTATTCCTGTGCTAGATTCCAGAAAGGGCATCAGTGAAGCAAGTCCCGCCCAAGAAGATGGACAAGCCAACTAGTGCTCAGGATTTCATCCACAAGGATGTACAACAACAAGGAATACAAGTCAGACACACACACATTTTATTTGCACTTTTTTCAAGCACCTTGTTTCCATTTATGTTAAACTTGAATGTAATATTTTTTTTCAATCTTTGACTAAAACTAGACTAAATTAAAAGACTAAAATGCTCAGACTTTTCGTCGACTAAAACTTGACTAGACTAAAAGGAGTATGAAAATGACTAAAACTAATTAAAACTAAAATGACAGTTTGACACAAAGACTAGACTGAAACTAAAAGTAAAATAGGCCGCCAAAAACAACACTAGTTCTGAGCAACCCAACCTCCTGAAAATGATATTCCCATACAACAAAACTGCATTCTCAATTATGTTTTGAGGGAAACATATTTTCTCCCTGATTATTTTTTGCAGTTTTGAACACGTAGTTAGCATTGTGAAATAATGCAAAGCTACTTGGTTAGGTTTATCTATCCATCCCGACCCCCTCCCTACGCAGAATTCTTCTCTAACTCAAACGTGATTCAGGAGAACATTTTTGAATGCAGCTTTGTTGTAAGTGAATTCTTTTTTTTCTCACCTATGCATGTCAGTGAAGCTCGCTGCCACACCCCTGAGCTGCCACACATAGAGACGTTGCTGCCCCTCCAGCTGTGATATCCCTCCACACAGCGGTGGATCACAACACTTCTGTTATGCCACACCACCTCTGTTTTGGC
Organism: Serranus cabrilla; assembly: GCA_903364295.1. Taxonomy (NCBI): domain Eukaryota; kingdom Metazoa; phylum Chordata; class Actinopteri; order Perciformes; family Serranidae; genus Serranus; species Serranus cabrilla. The sequence continues at coordinate 234,216 of CAFUXE010000106.1, read as the reverse complement.
AATGAAGGGAATCGGGCCACATTTAGCTAGAAAAACAACAACAGTGAGTGGTTAGGATTTACAAGTAATTAGAATAGAATTGATTGCTAGTATTGTGAGGCTTTATTCCACACATATTTATCTTTGTGTGGGGTCACAATGCCTTCTACTGAAAGAGTCACCAGGTGGTAGAAGACACTGCCTCGTGAAGGCAAATAAATGACATGCAACATGTTTCCTCAACATTTTGTCAGCTGTGGATTAAATTACAGAGGTAATTGTATCAGCACAACCTTGGAAAAATATGGTACATTTGCTAATTTACCTTAAAACATGCAACAAATACATCAAAGCATCAATAAAAATATATAAATATGTTTAAATCATAAATAATCACTCTTACACAGGGGGATAAATGTAGGTTTACTGTACCTTTGCACTTTACAGATACTTCCCCCCACTGTCCTGATAGTAAACATGTTGAAATATTATTTCCACTCTCCTGGTAAAATCCATCCATGCACTCATACAGCACCATGCTGCCTGGTCTACTGGTGCGATCCCACAGGAGGTTAGTATGGGGGAGGGTTAGTGGGGGTCCACAGCTTATTTCTGCACACAGACATGAATTAGAACAGACTGTGTGCTAACAACAGGCATGTAAGACATCAGAAAGAAAAACAAATAGCAAAGTCAAATCCTCCATGACAGCTGAACTTGAGATGCAAGTAGCAAACTCTGTTTGTTTATTCTGTGTGCATATTATACACGCTGTCCAAAAATCCAAATCCGTGCTGTACTTTTTGAGTTATTTTGTACACAAACAGACAAATGCCAGTGAAAACACAACCTCCTTGGCGGAGGTAACAATGTGAGTGGGGCCATTGTGCATAACGACTACTTTTCATTTTGATACCTTACATTTTGATGTTTGTTTTGCACTTTAATTTAAGTCAGTTAATTTAAGGAGTAATTTAACAGAGGGTTATTAGTACGTTTACTTCAGTAAGGGATCTTAATACCTTTCTTCTTAGTAATATTTTCAGTAATATATGCAAAAAAAAAGCAAATAACGCCATTTCCCAAAATGTCAACTTTCATTACTATAAAAAAAAACAAATTGTTTTTAATATTCTGAAATTTCAACAGTAATGAATCAATATATCTGTCATCAAACCTTCACACCATAGATCAATATCCTCCCACAGTCCATTCTCTCCACATACTGAGTAGTTTCTCAGGCTCCTTGTGTAATATCCCTCCTCACATTGGTAATGCATCACACTGTCAATGTGTGATGTGCCGTCCCATAGCATTTTAGCATGAGGTTTAAAAACAGGTGCTTGACAATTGATTTCTACAACAAAAAGACAGCAACAAGTTGACATGTTAAAATCTATGAGACAACTTTCTAGTTGCATTAACACATCTCAAATAAATCAGTCAGTTGAAGACATTAATGATGAGAGTTCAATTACAGCATGCAAATTAGGATGTACTACTGACATCTGAGGGAATTAAATATATTAATGTTGCTGGAAGCAGGCAAGCCAATACTATGTTATGTGGGTTAATGTGAGTATCACCTTGACAGAGCAGAGAGGCTCCTTCCCATTCTCCTCTGGCTGTACAAACTGACACATTTCCCTCTCCGACACTGCGATAGCCAGAGTTACACTGATAAACAACCTGAGAGCCCACAGTGGAGTTTTTATCCCACAGCATGATTGAATGAGGGATTAAAGGGGGCACACCACAGTCAACTCCTAATTGGATGGAAATTGCAATATTCAATTGAGTAAAGGCAGTTAATTAATTGACTCTGGACAACAGCAATGGAAAAAAAATGTCAGTCACAGCTGTAACATCTGGAGAAAGTTTTTACCTTTGCATGAGATGTTTGGTTTTGTCCAGTTACCATTTGCTGTGCACAATGATATGTTATTTCCTTCATGATGATAAAATCCTATTTCACAGTAGTAAGTCGTTGTGCTTGCAGGGGTGGAAATGCCATTCCACACTTGTCCAGTATGAGGCAGTACAGGAGGAGCCCCACATAATATCTCTAGGACGGTAAATGATGCACAGGTTATACAGAGTTTGAATAATTAAGAAAAAAGTTTTATTCTGATTGATTCTAATCAATTTTGCATAAGCAGTAATTAAGTTCATATAAGCCCTGCACAGTCATTCCATGCCTCATTCCTTTAGGTGATTTCACTTCTGTTACATACACTTTTCTTTAAATGCACAATGAGTAGATTTGTCTGTTGCAATTTGTAAACTAACATTCAATTGGCGGAGGGAACAAGACCCGCCCTGCGACACTTGGATTGGTCAGGATGGGGCAGTGCCTTACGTCCTAGTGGCCAAACGTAAACGTTAGTTAGAAAAACTAACAACTTAAGGGTAACGGTAACCATAAGGGTTAGGGTTAACGTATAATTACGCATGAGGTCTCATGTAGGTTTAATCGCATGGTTAGGTTAAATATTCGGTTAATAAACAACCTACAAACGCTACAGTTGTGTTTTGCTTGCTTACCAAAGTGGCAAGAACACCCACATCACAGTGTGATGCAGGACGTCTGGCACCGCCGTGACCAATCCTAGCATTGCAGGGGCTTGTCTGAGGAAATGCAGTGGGATCCATAATATCATGTCCCGAACACAGCAAAATGAAAAGGAAAGAATAAAGCAAAGAGCTGTTTTCTACACTTGACCACAAGTTAATATTTACCTTTGATGCCTGCTCCATTTTAAATATTACATTCGATGTTTTAAACACTTTGTTAATGCCGTTAGGTTTAACCATCAAAACCACTTTGCAAAGTTATAGGTACCAAAACCTGTATCCTAAAGTTAGGGGAAAAGAAGGTTTATCTTCCTGACTGAACAAAATGTTGTGGAATACTGAGGAAATCCAGTGAATTATTTTCATGAAAAACATACGAACTGTTGAAGAGGACTGCCACACTTTTAGTGGGTCATAAGTGATGATTGAGAGGGATTATTTTTTTATGAGTCTTTACAATTGATAAGCCATGACAATATGCTATAAATTATTTCATACTAGTTCGCATTTAACAAGACAGTTTTCACAAAGGATTTCAGAGATTTCAGACAGTATGTGAATTACCTTGGCACGACAGAGTTGGCAGGGTCCACTGACCGACCTCATTACAGATCGATATATTATGTCCTCCTTTGTTATGAAACCCCTTTTTACAAACATAGAGCACAGTGCTGCCAGGGGTTGAATTACTGTCCCACACCTGCTCAGTGAATTCAACTATTGGAGGACTTCCACACAAGATTTCTACAAGGAACATGCAGCAAAACACGTGACATGAACATTAGGATTAATACACCTAACACAGGGAGTTTAAGTAAAACAAAAGAAACGCTATATGTGTTTTCTTTTTCAGACCCAAACTCCTAAAAAATACCTTTTTAAATAATCAGATAGAATTTTGACTGTACCTTTACAAAGCACAGACTGCGTCTCCCACAATCCAGCAGCAGTGCAGATGGATATATTGCCAGTTCCAACATTATGATATCCAGAGTTACACTTATAATGCACCTTGGTGCCCATCTTTGAGCTCTTATTCCACAGCATGTGAGAGTGAGGGAGGGCAGGGGGAGAGCCACAGTCTACCAAAGCAGGTACATGTGTCAAAATACATGTTCACTGTAAAATCTCCAGGAGCTCTGTTGGGCTAATCGGTTTAATATTCCCTGTGCAAAAAAAGCTGCAGATTCATTATATTATTATCCCTGTAAGGTTTAAAGCACTGGTTCAAAATGTGTCATGTCTGTCTTAAACCAGTAGTCAGGTGGCAATATGAGGATTTAAACAGGTTTTATTTGTTATAATTGTTCATGTTGTTCAAATGGGCAGTAAAGAGATCCTTTCCTCATGCAATAACATTACATTATGTCTAATGGTGCTGGATGATCAACCCAGCATAATTTACTTCTGATCATTACTGTGAATCTTAAGTTTTCTAAAAGCTAATGTTTCTCTATAACATTAAATATTAATGACTTAGTGAGCACATCAACATGATAAATATAAGTTATTATTTATCAAGACTTTAACACTCCAAACTAAGAGCCTGCTGCCATGCAAGGCACAGTAGTATTTTAAGATAATTACTACTGTCAGAATGCCAACTTGGCACTAAATTCAAAGTTAATGGAGCATTGCATTTATTGCAATTCATTGAGGGAGTATACCAAATTCAAAGGCAGTTTACATACTTCAAGGTTGACTGACAAACAGCTAATATGAAGAAAATACTGTATTATCATACATTTTATCGAAATAAATGTGAAAAATTATTGATATATATATATGAGATAAAATAAACCAGCCCTAAAATGTATTTCCCATTTACCATATAAACATTTTCTTGATACAGTTAAGCCTGAAAAGCCAAACAATCAAATAAACACATTTCTAGATCATGAATTTTACAAGCAATGAGCAGAAAATAAAGGTAAAAAGAGTTGTAATGTGCTGAAGAATGATCATGAATAATCTTTGTGTTTGGTTACCTTCACAGACCATGGTGGGCCCTCTCCACAGTCCATCAGCTCCACACACAGAGCTGTTGTCTCCACTCCTCCACACAAAGCCTTCATCACAGACAAACATGGCCACTCTGCCGTATGTGGTCCCTGTGATCGACAGCAGCACTGTGTCCTCCACTGGGGCAGGCTGGCCACAGTCAATCACTGTGTTGGACAAGAACATTCAAAAGTCAAGATCAGGTCCAGGTAAAAGTCTCAATTTTAATTTGTTCATTATACATTTTTGAACTTATGCCAGGTTTGTTGTGTGTCTAACTGTAACATTACACACTGTTAATAGCTTCCTCCTGGCATTTCCTCACTGATATTAGTAAATCAAGGTGGCATGCTTCCCCCTATTTTTATAGCACGTGGCCAGGAATTACACATAGCCCCTTAATGGCTCTATGAAGTGAAACTGGGTTAGACTGTTCTTGTTAATTAAGGTGAGTCTCTGGAGTTTTGTATAACACAGACAAAATATAGTGTAGGAATGCATTATCTTTTAAAAGGTTTCAGAGTCTATCTATACACTGCCCCATGCTTGATCATCTGACTGAGACTGAGTCCCAAATACATACTACATAATAATTCTAGAGATTTTCAGTATCTAGTGAGTTCATTTTCATGCTGGAAAGTGACAAAATGTTATAAATTGTCTGTGCATCCAAATCCCATTAATGCAGTTTTACCTTTGCAGGAAGCTTTGTCTCTGTGAGGGTGGAACGGCTCGGCTCCGTTTTGGACTTGATATCCCAGCTGGCAGCTGCAGTCAAAACTGCCCTCAAGATTCCTGCATTGACCTCCCTCTCCACACAGGCCTGTGATCCTGCACTCATCGATGTCTGCATGAGCAACGGTAAATGAGAGTGTGACATGACACTGTGTGAAGTCATTTTCAGGCCTATTCCTCTCTCTGTAGTGTTACACCTTAAACAGCCCCATTAAAAAACAAAACAAAAAAAGGGGTCCAGCCTAAACTCACCGTGGCAGTAGGTTCCATCATTTGGAATAAAGACGGCCATGTTGTTCGAAGGGCTGTAGCCAGGCTTGCAGGTACAGTAGTAGCTGCCAACTGTGTTATGGCAGTTGGTGTGCAGCCCACAGATCCTATTGGCTCCTATGCTACACTCATTTTTATCTGGAAGAAAAAATATTTATTACACTGGCACAAAAAAGAGAAGGAGGCATTAACGTTTTTAATTCCAACTCTGCTTTTCCTACTTTGACAATCAAAAAATGGCTCTGGAAGAAAAGTCTATAGGATGGATAGCCATGATATTTATTTTCTTTTTCTTTTTCAGTTTATGGTCTCAATTGCTAATTTTGACTTGCTGTGAAAGGGTCAAAGTTCTGAGATGAAAACACTTCTTGACTATTTAATTGCACACACTGCCATGGATATGCATTGCTACATCTCTATTCTGATTGTCATGGTAGTGATTTGCCAATCACAAGATAGCCACACCCTAAAGCATGCCCTACTTTATTGTCTATTTTACTTAAATGGGACCACATTTAACATGAATCATGGATGCACCTTGCTAACCAAACGTTAGCTGGTAACTTAGCTCCACCCTCTTGACTAAATATGGTCACTTTTGGCCCTGTCCAAAACACCAAACCTGAGGCTTTAAAATGATTGTTGGAGCCATATATTTGATTTGTTTCATACTCTCGTCAGCAAGTTGATAATTCTCTGTGAGTTTAAACACATTTTCACGTGACATGAGTCACCAGTCACATGACCGCCAAATAATTTGATCTGTTTTTAATTAAATATATGAATTAGAACATAAGATAAATACCCTTTAAAACTATGGAGGCATCATTTAGATTCAATCTGAAGTTGTCATTGCAAATCCTTCTTACAATTCGAAAAAAATTGAGGTTGAGAGGAAAACACTTCAGTTAAAAGTTTGTTCCTACCTAGACAGACGTTTCTCCCATTTCCAACAAACCCGTACTTGCATTGACAAACTTTGCCAGAGCCGTCTAATTTGTCCTCACATGTGGCTTGAGCGTGGCAGGCGGCACACATGTCCGGTCTGTTGCCTTGTGCTGGCATACCTGAGAGAATAGAAAGAACATCCATCGGTCAATATCTTCTAAGGTTTACTGACCAATCTTCTATAATTTTCAGCGATATAAGGATTTACAATAATATATTACATAATTATCAAATGTGAATGATGGGACACAAATTCAGTCTTCTCACCTGCAATGACACAGAGCAGAAAAACTACAATCATTGCTCTGTTTCTCTCATCCATCCTCTCTGACTCTGCCTGTCACTCTCTCCACTTCACCAGACGCTCAGTCTCTTCAAACCCATCTTCTTCTTTTATTTTATTACTTCCGACTTGTGGACCATGATGGTACTGAGCGGATAGGATAACTGAAATTGAGAGTACGCGGTGAGCTGAGGTCACTCTGAGAAATAGCTCCTTTTCTCAATGGTTTTCTTAAAGCGAGTAGTTTTGTGGCTTAATCTGTCATTCCCTGACACATTCAGTTACACATCACATGTCTTGATACGCTTGCTGCTCATTCTGGAGAACTGCAAACTCATGCTGCGGTGGCTGATAACAGCTATATTTGGGACCACTTGTTGAATGCACTCTTACAAACATTATGGCTTTTATGATTTTTTTTTTAAAGCACAGTAATATTAATAATGACTAGCATTGCTATTGTAGACCAAACATATTATAAATATCATAGTGTTCTCACCCTTTGTCCAGTTTGCTTAAAGTAGTCTGTAATTCTTTACATTAAATGAAAATTGTTCCTTTTTTTTTGTTATAACCCCCAATGGAACCAGCATCCTTCCTCGCTCTACCACAAAGTCTGTAGTAGGTGCTGAGGGGGTGTCAGTTGGTGTGCTGTGGGAGGGAGAGATATGTGGGGTGAGCTGCTATCTTTCAGCCCAGCATGGTCCTTGGTGGGGTATTTCTGTCACTCAAACCAACATGTCACACACCAGTGCCTGCTGGATGGAACTGATTATCTGTCCCTCAGGGCAGAAATCCCCCAAGATATAGCACATAGGAAAACAGGGCAACAGTGAAAAGTGCCACATTTTAATGGCCACGATAAATACCTGCATGAATATATAATTGGGTGTATATGCTGGACATGCCTAGAAAACCTCCACTGGGAGGCACCCATGATGTCAGATGTGTACCCACTTGTAAATTAATTGCTCCATAGTGCTACGAGAGGCTCCACAGCTTTAAGTTCAGGATCAAGTGTAACCCGAATCAAGATTGCTGCATAATGATGCAGCCATTGATCATTATTATCGTGGGTATATTTTTTTGCAGTGTAGTTGTGTTTATCTCACATAACATGGTCAATCAAAGAGTGTACATAGACATAACTAGACACAGAATTTAAGATATTTTTATTTGTTGTTAGCACCTGATCATTCTAGACCTGTGTCATTATCACAAAGTCTGCCATTCAGATCTAATGTCACAGGAACATGCATTTCTTAGTATCAAAATTGTATAATAACAGATATATAGATTTCAGAGATGTTTGTTCAACTTGAAAATGATTATTTTAACCCACAAGATGAAATTCTTTCATTGTAAATCAAACAGAAAGCATTAATCCACTCAGCATACATACTTATTCTTATTATATAAAAAGGGAGTGCTAACAAATGTGAACAACAAAAATATACTTGTTTTTTGAATATTATTCATGTCCAACAATGGCTCTGTAAAATCAGTGTCAGAACATTTTGAGTAAAAGAAAAATTCAGGAAACAAAATCACACGACAGTATGTCAGCATACCTATAAATGTATCCTGCACTTAAACAGGAACAAATATATACATTTAGTAGGTGGTAGTTCTTCCAGAGTGATCAGAACAGAGTCCACTATGACAGTTTTACACAAACTGATTAGCGTGTCCTGTTTGGTCATAAGACAGTGCAGAAACAGCAGCGTTTCTTTTCACGTGCAGTCTCAACTTCCTCAGGTGGAGGTGCCTCAGGGGCTGGAGAGTCCTCCTTACACTCTGACACTGAGCCGCTGGAGGTGGAAAATAGCCTCCCACACACCAGGTCAGCAGCTTTTCCATCCATGACGGATAAGTCTGTGACTGTTTTCTCTCTTAGCGACATGTCTCCATCATCGTCATCATCTATCAGCACAAACTCCTTGAGGTAAACCATCTCCACTCCATGGAGGCTGTAGTTCTCTGCAGACTCATCCATGGTGTGGACATCCACAAAAGTCAGAGTGGAAGTCTCGGTCAGGGCCTCATGTGGGTCAGTGGAGTTGTCCTCTGGCCCTGAATAGGCCTGGCTGCTAGAATCCATCATTCCTGTGGAGTTCCTCTCTTCTCTCATGCCGAACCTCTGGTCCTGGCTGGTAGAGATGATATCTGGAACAGAGGACATCTTGCCTGTCCCATCTCGGCTGCTGACCTGGTCTCTCCTGGTGTGAGAGCCATTTTCTACAGCATGACCATTCCCAGGATACAGCCTGAAAGCCACACTCTGGTAGTCATAGTTAACCTGCACACTGCTGCTCCCTGCTGGGGAAGAGAGGGGGATGCTGGCAGCAGTGTTGCCTTTTCCTTGCTTCTTCATGTATTTTCCTTTGCTGCTCTGAGACACAACAGAAAACTGAAAGTTAGTAAATGATTATGACTGAATATATACTATACTACTATAGAGTCATCACTATACAAGAATAAGTGATATGATGATTTACCTGTATACTAAGAGACAATAGAAATGTGTCTAATGCTATTGACCAATACATTGGTTTGCTGATATTGGCCATAGATATATAATCGTACTGGTGAATATGTTGTCTGATATGCACAAACATGACATTTTTTTTTTTT
>CAFUXE010000106.1:210265-224784 GCA_903364295.1 Serranus cabrilla | reverse complement strand
TTTTTTTTTTTTTTTTTTATACAGATCATACGTTAATGCAGAAAAGAGTGCTTGAGGTGATGTAGAAATGGAGCCATCATCATATAACTTGCCCAGCAGAGCACCGGTCAAATAACATGTTTCACCTAAAAAGGCTGAAAAGCGACAGTGAATGGACAGAAAGGTGAGGTACTACTTCTCACAAGATGGCAATGTAGGTGACAATGTAATACATTATGTGTACAATGTATAATAATGTTAAGATAATGTCTTTAAGAATGTCATTTTTTTTTTCAAAAGCAGCCTTCTTAGTCCCTTTGCATAGTCATAACTGTGCCAAAATGATGCACAACCCAAACAGAAAAAGGTATATTTTCATTCCATTTTAATAATTCACTTTAACGGCAATTGGTGAATCTTTCTCCTCTTAAATCAGCACCTGCCTCAAGAAACCCATATTGGTCGGACACTTATTGATGTAAATTTTTTAACCCATGTATGCCTTTAATACCAGTTAGTATCAATCTTATTAGACCTATTCTGGATAAAAAACTAATCTGCAGGACTACTTTATGGCAAAATTGGATTGACAGGATCAGTCTGATGAGGAGCCTTCACACGTCAGGTATTCAGTGAACATTAACATGTGAACATGCTGATGTTTAGCAGATAGTGTTTACCATGGTCGCCTTAGTTAAGTGTGTTAGCATGCTAACATTTGGTAAATAGCACTAAACACAAAGTAAAGGTGAGGTTGATAGGAATACTGCGGTATTAGTTATTATGTAATATGGAGGTACTAGATTATATTAAGGACTCACCAAAGTAACTGCAATTTACTGCAAAATGAAAGTGGCAAAAGTGCCCTGACTGCATTCAGCAGGTGCCTGTGTCCGCCATTGCATCAAACCATTAATTTTATCCCTGTATTTTTCACGAATCCCTTTTGATTTTCCCTCTAATTTTTCACCTGTATGTATTGCTTCTGCACCATTTGAAATACACTGTGATAAACCTTTCAATCCAAATCACCCACCCCTTGTTTACATGGTTATATGACGATATACTTGTATACTAAGAGACAATAGAGAATTTCTTTTAATTACAGAAAATATATTGTACAACAGAGAAACCAGAGCTTGAGGTGCTTTAGAAATGGTGTCATCATCCAATCACTCACCCCTTGTTTACATGGTACTACTGTGCAGTTGCAGCATGAATATTAGTCACATCTTTCAATAACACAGCAACTGGGGCAGGTAATAGTAAGTGCAGTGGACTCTATGAACAACAGTAAGAGAGAACAAGCTGTCATTTAGCATTGGCCTCTCTGAATAAATAAATGAAGCTGGTACTTTTAAAAGAAGCAAAAAATAACTTATATTCCCTGAGGATCAGCTCTTTGAGGAAGGAGACGGACGAACTCCTCTAAAGTGCTCTAGCCAGGGAAGGAGTGGGTGTGTTTCATCGCTCTAACACACACACACGCCCTCCCTTCTTCTTCACCACAAAGAAACAACAGAGGAAGTGATGAATGGATCACTGTGAGAGACTTTAGGCAGAATGGCAGTTTTTTTTTTTTAAAGGTACATACTGTCAAAATCTACTATGAGCGAAAGCTTCAGTAGGTAAGAGTAGCATTTTTGAAAAGTCAGTGTTTAGAATTGTTTTGAGCTTCACAATTTAAAGATCACATGACAGATACATTACGTAAGGACAAATTACATATTTACATTAAATACAAGACTAAAAGGCTTCTTCAGGAGGAGTGTTTTCACTTTACGTCTCTAAATGTTAAATGTAATCCACTCTGTACAGGAGCTTAACAGACTGACCCTCTTACACTTGACCAATTCATATGCATGACAGAATTGGGACTCTATAAAATAATAATAACAGCAATGTACATGTTCTAGCAAGAGTCACCGTGCTCCACTCCAGCTCACAGTGGGGGCTGAGAAACAATAGATGAAAAATAGATTTGATCTAAACACACTTACTGCATTATCGCTTTAGTTTGCACTTGGCTGGCGGCTGCTTTTGTCTCAGCAGTGACGGAAAAGGTTGACAATAGCTTTAACTGTGCCAGAGGGAAGTAATACTGGCAGGGCATGGAGAAATTAGACAATAATGTTTAGTCTGAAAGAGTCAAGATTCAACCTGAGAATCATTAACTTCATTGCCAAGCTTTTGTTTTTACAAGTTCCTTTAAACTAACAGGATTTATATCAATCACAAAAGTGATATAACAACATCTAATATAGTATCTTACATAAACAAATCTAAATGTTCACAAAAAGCAAGGAAAAATCAAATGTTAAAAAATAATATGCAGTTACCTTAAGCTTTCCACAGTTGATCTCTTCCCCAAGTTGCTGTAATGAAAATCACATGGCCGAGGTGGGATGACCCAACATGTGTCCCTCTGATCTGTAGTACAGCTGGTGAAAGTGAATTCTCTTCTGTCTGGATGTCTATAAACAGACTCTTCACACACGGCCCTCCCCTCGTCTTGCAAACTACAACTGCTCGCTGTGTGTGCAGGGAGGCAGTCACGGGATGCTTCACCGATTGAAATCACACCAGCACTACTGTTGTTTCCCCCTCCCCTTATTTGGGCTTTGACTGAACCTGTTCTGCTGAATAATCAACCAAGCTGAATAATCTTCACATTCACAGCTGCACATATTTTCAACTGGAAACAGCCAGTGTTTACACACGATACAATGAGATACTCACTTTTTGGAAAGCTGTTCCCTTCAGACAGTTAGCTTAGCTTAGCATAAATACTGGAAACCAGCTAGCCTGGCTTTGTGGAAAAACGAACAAAATCTGCCAACAGCATCTCTTAAGCTCACTAATTCCCTGCCATGGTTGCCTTATGAAACGTTGCTGTGGCGAGGGGATGCATGGCTTCACATTCAGTGCCATCCATGCACTGAATGTGTTCCAATAAATAATACAGGAGGACAGACCTCTACACACATGAAAGCTGAAAACAGGAATAATGGAGGGATCAAATATTGAAAAGTCTTGGTTCCCTGTAGGGGTGATGTCTGCATTAGTCTATATTCACCCTTAGACATGCCATCTGACAAAGTGCTCGTGTACAGTGGATCTATGAAACCTACAGCACAGAGTCCTGCTGATAAATCTCACCAGAAGAGAATATCTGACAAGAACACAATGACTTTAGTGACATTACTGTGGTTAAATAACTGAATCACCTGAATGAAGCCTCAAGCCAAATAAGGAAGAATGTGATATTATTATTCATGTTATTCTTGTTATTTTCTTGTTATATTCTTGAAAACGTAATATGGCTGCTTTTCCCTTTTTTTGTAGGTCCCAGAATATCTCCATCATGTCAACAAGCGCCATGTCTGTATGGTAAATAGGAGCAATATCCTGCAGCAGGCGATCCTCTCACCCATCACACACACTCAAAGTAAGCAGCATCCAAACTGTGTTTGTATGTGCAAATATGTTTCTGATCACTCTGAATGTTACTCCAATCTAATGTTAAGTGTTGAAGCTCTGCATTGCTGCTATTCTTGGCCAGGTCTCCCTTGTAAAAGATATATTTGATCTCACTGGGACAAACCTGTCACATTGTACTGAAGTAAACTACATCAGTCTAACTTTGGTCTACCTCTGCCTGCCTCCACTCTTACCTGCTGGCAGGCATTAAATAGAGTTTATCATTTAATGTATATCACAAAGTGTTTTAGACAACGTCTCAACTACGTGTGGTGGCAGGAAGCAGGGATATCATTCATGCTGGTATTTCAATTAGTTTTTTGCGCTTGTTCAGTCTGTGACATTCTGGGACATATAGGCCATTTCTTCTTTCTTTCTTTCACCACCTGCATGAACTAATTCTGTGTCCTCTGTCTTAGTGTAATAATGTCGTTATTACATCCGCTGTCGGGAAGGTCTCAAATTGTCCTCCTCTTGGCTCTGTTACAAGGTTTTATAAAAACGCTTGATGAGTGACTTTGGCCTTTCTTTTTGGCTGTTCTACAAATGCACATGGAGGATGGAAAAAGCCTGATTTAATGGTGGAAAGTTCAGCAGTATTCCGGCATTGTTAACAACTGCCTCCACTCACTGACAACTGGTGTAACATCATCACTCAGTGATGAGTTTAAATACATCTACTGGCACCTTACAGGTTAAGGGAGTTCTTGCCCAGCAATAAACATACACAGCTGTTGGTAGGTGTTTTAAACTTTGGACTTCTTCCAATCTCTGCTAAGCTAAGCACCTCCTGGCTACACCTCACTGCTTAACGCAGAGACATTAAAGGGACGTTATGTGCCTCCTTAGGATTGTCTGATCTATTTCTGGCTTTTGTGTGCGCCTCTGTGCCTTTTTTTATGTGCTTTAAAATGTTTCCAGCTGAACACCACGTCTCTACCTCCAGCAAACTAGAGAAACACAGATTGCATTAGAGTTTTAAGTACGTACCTTTTCTTAATGTCTACCTGTGAGGCAGCGCAACAACAGAATAGGTGTCAGTTGTTCGTCCTTTTTCTGTGACTAACCATGTTTCGCTCAAAGGTGGTTGATATACTGTATCTGTTGCGATTTTTACAAAAAATGCACAAAACAAAGTGATTCAGTCTTACACAAAAAACCTGTTTTTGTTGGCTAAATGGACCTTATTAATATTATCAAATATATATAGTCTCATTTAAATAATCTGCTTTGTCTGTAGAAGAAGACTCCAACATCACAAGAGGAGCTGAAGCAGCTGCACTCGTGAAGCTGACAACACTTTTAACAACAAAATACCCATCTCTTCCATTAATACATGCTCTTTTCAGGACAAATTTTATTTAGAACTGCAATAAATAGGCCTGTTGTGAGTAGAAACTTGAATGTCGATAAGCTAGATAATTATTAGCCATTTTATCCAATTTGAAGCAAAACAAATCAGAAAATGTACAATATTAGCATTTTATTGTGTTTTGACAAATCAACAAACCTTTAACACCAATCAGTCACCTAGAAATCATTCCCATCAAGTGAGAAGTGTTGCTTCCATATTGCTGTATGTGGAAGCTGAGGAGTTTGGACGGAGACTGTCCACCGTTTTTGGTCGTCTCCCAAAACCTGATGGTCATTCTTCCTGGTACCAGCAGAGGCTCTTCAAACCGGGCAGTGATGTTGACGGGAGCTGTGATGACTTCAACCCCTGATGACACAACAGACTAATGACAAGACGTTGCAAAAAGGCACGTTCTCTTTTGACAGCAAATATAAAAGCTTTAATTAGCTGCATTTAGCTTCACTTACTATGACATAACATCAAACTATTAACCAGTTTGGTCTGTCCATAAAATCTGTTACCTTTATGCTTTTCTATTTCAGCCAGGCAGACAGACAGCATCCAGAGACTTGGTGCGGTCTGCCATCTGCAGCCAAGCAGCCTGGTCGCTAGAGAGAGGAGCCGATAGGGGGAGTAGTCAGAGAAGGACCATACACACTGCAGGCCGGTACTCCTGGGAACTCTCAACTCTATCTGCTTCACGCTCTCTGGCTCAGGCTTGTCTGGTTTGCCTGCCAAAAGACATGATGGAAGACAGAAGAGATAGACTCTGTCGTTATAAACAGGAGGAACAAGCTGAAATCTAAGTGACCAAAGAGCAAATCAACAAATTATTGCTCACATTCATGTCCATCCTCACGTAAGCATCTGCTGGTTTTGTGGAGCTTATTTTTGGACAGCAGTGTCAGGACGCTCTCCCACACTACGCTTCCCGAACGAGAGGTGGCAGACAGGCAGATGTCAACCTCCACCCCTGCATCAATTTGCCGATACTCCTGGACTCGAACCTGCAGCATGAAGGGACCCTTCTTCAGTTCATCAACTGGCTCAAGGGTTTTCAAAGTCTGACGCACACGAACCAGACCTGCAAAAGTGATTCACAGCCACCATCATATCATGACCACTCCCGACCTTTTGCTATAAGCACTCAATAAGATCCGAGCACTGGGAATGAACTAAACATAATGTACAGAGGCTGTAGCGGGAACAGTTTTAAGGCTAAACTAAATTAAGACTAGACAAGGAATCCATTGATACAAACCATGTCATGTTATCTTGTCAGCAGTGTTGGGAACGTAACTTTAAAAAAAGTAATTAGTTAAAGTCACTCACTAATTGTTCCAAAAAGTAACTGAGTTAGTGAGTGAATTACTCTATAATAAAAGTAACTACTACTAACTACTGCGTTACTGTAAGTAAGTGGCAGTTTGGGGCAAAACCCATGTTTCATATGCAGTACAAATGTTCTATTTCTGCATATCGGGGTCCCTAAACAACCTTGAAATTGCACAAATTGGGTATGTTTGCAAAACTGTAGATTCAATGACTAAGTTGTATTTATTTAGTGGTGAGAGCACTGAGCTGTTGTGACCTCTAGGACAACCACAGCCTCAGTAGAAACCTAGAGCATTGAGAGGATGGATGGCATCCTTAGGTATATTGACTCAATAGTTTAAAGGAGAGAAGTGTGAAAAATGCAGTTCTTGCATAAATCTCCAAAATGTCTCCAAAGTTTTTTTAAATATCAAATCACAGCATTTTTTTTCTATGGTGCTCCCCAAGGCCTTAGTTACCTAATGTGGTATTTTGTAGGGATTTCGACAATTTTTATATATTCTTATCTGGTCAAACATTGTTCATTTTAATTAACATATTATCTCCCCTTAAAGATCATTCAATCCTTTAAAGCCAAAAAGGCCTTCAAGCCTTCAGAGGGATAAGCACATGCTTTAAGTCTTACCTGCTGGGCTGAGCCTGAAGTTTTCATTAGTTAGCACCATGAGCAGCAGCCTGCGGCAGAGGATCTCTGGGAAGCACAGTGGGATGTCTCTGTATTCCGTGTCTGGATAATCCCAACCATACCCTGCAGCACTGCAGAACCTCCTCAACAGAAGAGTCTCCAGCCTCAGAAGACAAATAGACCGACACAGTCTACTCTTTCTGACGAGTTAAAATGCGTTCTCTTATAAAATACAACTGTGAGGGGACCATGTTTACCTGCAGTTGAGGACCGTGTAAACGACTTCTCTCTTCTTTGTCGTTGCTGTGTGAAAGTCGCCTGTCCCCCGAGTCAGAGCTTTGGTTACATATTTGATGTAAAGATACACGAAACTGGGAAGTTTTTCGTCCTTATGTACATTTGTTTTCAACAGTTTATAAGAGCAGTAGATGTGAACGTAAACTAAATACGCGGAACTTACAGCGAGCGAGGCAACTATGTAACTCTGCGTATTCCCCATTACTGAACAGAATAAACAAATGCGCGTTTAATAAACACATTAGCACAACGTGTCATTTCACATGAATTCACCTTGTGAATCGGACCATAGACTGCAAAAAATAGATCGGGACCTTAAAGTGAACACACAACGGGACAGTAATGCCTATGGCGATAGTGAAAATACGGAATGCGAGCTGGGACAAAGGAGACAATTTCGGTTATTTCAGGAAATGAAAGGCTTAAGCACACTTACTCAAAGATGAAAAAACTCTTTCATTTTGAACAACCATAGTGCGTATACAAGAATTAATTTACATGTTTTCAGTGTATACATCACAGACATTTTACAGTCCTTGAGACAGTTATATTTTTCTCCAAAAATGCAGAAACATTTGTTTTTTTATATTAATATTTTAATCAAAGGCAAATGGAGCGTTAGCAATTAGCATTTTATTAACCATTCTAAATAGCTACATTATCTTATTTTTTTATTTACTGTTTATAAAACAGGCCTGAACAAATATTCCATGTATTGATGTGGAATATTAAAGTATAACATTCAAACTCAGGCTTAAGGAGATATTTTGTGAATCAAATGTTTTTGCAGCAGGGCTCCTGAGGTGATGGAGGCGTTCTCCTGACAGTAGACTGCTTTGTTCCCATCTTCACTCATTCTTCCTCATCCAAACAGGAGTAGTAGCACTATGCAGACTGCATTCACTGCGATCAACGGCACTGTGGAGCAAACAGGGCAGCAAATGACAAAGGGTCAGGGCCAAGAGGAGCCTAACAGGATTTATTTGCCATTTACACAAACTGTGTGTGTGGTAGAATAAACACCCACCTCTCATCACTGTCCTCACAGAGCGGATAAGGTTCATTATCTGCACTTTAATGCCTGGTTCATCACCAAAACCTCCGACACTTTGGTCCACTCCCCAGCCAACTAAAGGTGGTTAAAAGTGCACACAGATGAAGCTTTGACATTAGAGAATACAAACAGGCTCTGAGTGATTGATGACTTCCTTAATTTAAAACGACAGTCCTGAAAAGAAGTGTTTTTATTCCAGTATGTTTGATTGTTGTACATTGTATTTTTTAAATAGTTAATTAATAAGCAAATATTCCACATCCATTTAAATTAAACAGTGGCCAACGTCTTTATCACACACGTTTAGCCGCTTATTAGTGTCACATTAAGTGCTGTCAACCAAAATAACGTCCACCATCAAAGATAAATATAAAATGTTTCAGGTTCTTACAATAGTTCTAGCTAATAAGTTACTAGCTAGTTAGCATTAGCTAACCTATTTCACATTTCATATGAACCCAAACAATTTTAACTACATCCACTTACTTTTACTCAGAAATCTTTCTTCGTGCAAAACAGCGACCGCATTGACGCACAATATTGCTGCTTGAATGAGAGAATACAGTGTAAAAGCCATGTTGTCTTCACAGGTGCTAGCTGTAGGCTAACAGAGACTATTTACTTCTGACGTAGCCTACGGTGGCTGAGGGAGGTCAAACCGGATGACAGCTTGCCGAGACATTCGGTTTCACTAAGAGATGCAGTTGTCTTTTGTAATAACTGTTTGCTTATCAACAGCAGTCATGGAGGAAGTATTCAGACCGTTTACCAAAAAGTAGCACGTCCACAGTTCTGAAAATACTGTAGTACAAGTAATCTAATCAAATCAAATCAAAATTAACTTATTTATCCCCGAGGGGAAATTAATTTAGTCTGATGGCTCTTGAATCAGACAGTAATAGTCTATCAAGAAAATATTAAAGCAAAATGTACTGATGTTAACAGCAATTAAATGTAGTTGATTGAGTTGGATACGTTTGGCTCATTTAATCTGTTGAAACTGATCTCATGTTTTGCATTTAAAATATATCGTAAGGCGAAGTAATGACAACACATGTTGGGTAAAAAATAAAAGAGTAGTGAAAAGGAAGTATAAGTACCTCCGGTGAACAATACATCTTTTACTATAGTAGTAACACAACAGGCCGAGTTAAACATTCTCAATTTTATGAAAGTACAATTAACATTATCGAATCAGTAAGCATAACGTTGAAAATATACATTGTTGAAGCTGTTCATTGTAAAGTCAATGTATTTACTTTTTGAGCAGTTTAGTTTCTTAAAAAAAATACATCCTATTAATAAACTAGTAATGTTTTGCATTTTAGGTCTGAGACATCAAATATATGAATGGATATATAGATTAGAATAAAAAAACATTAACCCCTAAAATGTAGTCAAGTGGAATTATGAAGTAGAATACAATTTAGAACTCAAACCACCCTGCTTAGAGAAACACTCGGTGTTCACCTGGAAATAAATGACAATAGCTGAGTAACTGGTGTAGTTTAAATCATGTCTGCCCACCAGTTCCAGCTGTTTTAAGTGAAATAATATACAATAAAGGAACCCACACAACAGACAGAATCATGAGAATAAAAATCTTTATTAGTGTTTTATGAAGTCTGCATAATATGCCACACGCCTGAGAAGCTTATGGTCAGAAAAAAAGAACTGCTCTATCAATACCGCCCTCTACTGGTAAAACAACTGCGACATCTACTGTACTGACTGCTTTGCAAAAAGATTACTGTTAAATACACACATACTGTACTACTGTTATGTATATGTACGTCTGGTCCACGTCAGTTTTTGTAATGTATTTTTTCACATTCATATGTTGTAGGCCAAAGATAAAAACAATGTAACACTGGACCCTAACACATGGTTCAGTTCCCCAAATCCAATCCTCACTAGGTGCACTTAAAGTACAATCACTAGTGCCATAAGGTAAACACATTTACATCAAAAAGAAGGGAGGGGGGGAACATGTTAAACTCGCAACAGCCACATAATGACAATAATGGCAGAGTTTAAGCTAATAAGTCTTGTACATACTGTATTTTATAGACAGAACAAATACAATACACACATTAACACAGAATGTCCCAGTGTGCAGGCACATTCGCTCTTCTTTTCTCATGGAAGAAAACCTCTCCTCCCATGTTTCTGTAACATTTTAAAAGCCAATTGTATCTGGTTGACCTTAACCCGCTTGACTCAGCACCAAAAGGCTACAAGAGGTCACGTGTGTTTCTCAAAAAAAGTGAAGAGATGACTGAATGAATGGCCATTACAAAGTTTTACATGCCTCTGGAATCATTACAGAAAGTAGATTTTGGGTTTCAGGCAAATCTGTTGTTTTGTGTACTTTAAATGCACCAGATTTCTTTGGAAAAACAAAGGATAGAAACAGGCTACACATATGAGGGGCAGTGAGTTTTCTTTTTTTACCAAGACAAAGAGCTGAAATTAGAAATTAATTCAAACTAAACCTTTTGGGTAAAACGAAGGAATGATCCATGCCCTCCATGTCACTTTAGAAACAGCTGTGGTCTTCAAAATATTACTTTAATAAAAAGTGAACGACAGAAAATTTTAAGTATATTTATATATAAAAATACATGAGAATACAAAAAAGTAGCAAAACAATGGGGATATAGGCTAAAAACAGAATGAATTCATTGATACCTTCAATTTCTCCTGGTGAGACGTTTAATGTTTCACCTTGAAGAGCCCCAGGACTCCCAGTGTCGAGTCAAAAGGAGAAAAAAAGCTTTTGATAACAGCTGATATTCTCTGGTCCCTGCCCAGCGCACCTTGCAAAGCCTGGCCAACATCTCATTAACTTCCATAGCAGGCTATTCAGTGGGGATATAATCAACTAAACCAAGGACATGTAGAGTGCCATATAATGACAAAGAAATAAACTACATCCAGATCAAGTTTGCAGTTTGTTTGGGGTTTTTGGAATTACTTTTTTTAAACTAACATTCCTATTTGTCCATTATAACGTATGTCTTATAACGACACACGTCGAGAGTTACAAAAAAAGGGCCATTCTGGCAAAGTCAATTCAAATTTCATAAACACATTGTGGCGTTTCCCTCAGAGGAGAACGGCCACCAAGGCCATCGTTCCTTCACCAAGCCACCTCACCCTGACAAAAGATGGGCCGAGTTTCCCAGAGAAAAGTAAACTTAGGTTCAGAACAATGGTTGGGGTGGGCTGGAACAAAAATCATTTTAGCATTCAAGCTTGTTTTACTCACACAAGCAATCTTCAATACTGAGAAACTATTCACAGATATTTTTGGTATTTCCCCTACTTCCTGGACTAAAAACCAATATACATTTTATTTGTACCACAAATAGATCTAATATTAAGGATTTGGGGAAAAGCAATTTAACAAGGTGCATGACATAGATGGGTAACAAAGTGCCAATTTTTTTTACTGAAAAGTCTGTATGTATATGTGTGGGTGCAATAGTGTAGGTGCATTTGTTCTTTTGTGTGTGTGTCTGTGTGAGCGTTTGTGTGTGTGTAAAGTTAAAAGAGGGATGTGGAACTGGGCCACAAATACTATGAAGAATGTTACAGAAAATTCATTCTGTGGGGTATCCATTTTTTTCATGAAAGGACTCACAAGTTTAGAATTTAATGGTCATGTAATGGGCTGCGTTTTTTGGGGGCATTTCTTTAGCTGTTTAGGACATACTGGAGCAGCGTGCAGACGGGGAACCCATCTGGGTCAGAACCTTGTCCAGCCACTGTAGGGGACCGTTCAAATGCAGCTCGATCCAGCAAGGAGTGCTTGTGACAGTCTGTCGCCTGGAAAACAAAGACACAGATACACTGACCGTGCTGACAAAGCCTTTTTTTACCCCTCACAACATGTGACTTATTATGCTTCATGCTGCCAAGGAAGAAAAAAGTGGACTTAAGTCCAAGGTCTGTAGGTTTAGTTTGTAAAGAATTAGAACCAATTCCTGAACTAAAAGATACAAAAAAAAACTATTCAAAAAGTTTCTCCACTTGTTTAAAATCAGCTCACTTCAAACCTGATTAGACATTTAGTATGTATGAATTTAACTCTATCATCATTGGCAGTGCTCACCTGTACTCGGCTCCCCAGCCTTTGACAAAGCTCATGCGGATCGTGCACATCCTGGTGAGCTGGTAAACAGCCTCAAAGCCCTGGTTGACTGACTGAGCCAGCAGCGCTGCAAATTCCTGGTTGTTGAAGATTTTTAGATTACAACCTGAAAAAGAACATAGAGGTACGCAGGGAATGAGTTATTGTGGGTTAGACTCTCACGGCCTTGCCAGACCAAGCCTTGGCTGAATGTGGCAAGAATGAAAGCACTTATTCGAGTCCATGGTAGGTTCTAATTTTTTGCAATGGATATCACGGCTGATCAAATGACAAGACATCAATTAATTTATATGGTGGATAGAGCTCCTGCAGCAGGTTTTGAGCCCATGTGATTTGATAAGTTTCGATGATGATACACAAATGATATCTACAGCACCTTACCTGGAGGAATTTTACAAACTGTTGCAGGATGCCAGCCGTACCGCTGGTTGCAATTTGGACTCTGGACAAAGATGGCGCTATCACTCAGGCACTCAGCAAATACCTCCCCTCCAATGTAGTAGAGTCTAACTCCTCTTCCTGTAGACACAGACAAACAGAAGCTAAAAACACGAGACCTGACACGAACAGGATGTCAACATGTCGGCTAAACAAACCAAATAGGTGGAGTACAGATGCTTTGTTACTGTAGAGCTACCTAAGGCTGTGCCGTACCTATGTGCCTCCGGGTCATCTCCACAGTGGCGTTCCTGTTAACGTTAGACAGCAGGCCCAGACAGAAACGCTCAGAGTTTGATGGATCTGTGAATCCATCCACTGTCAGCGAGGGCTGAGAGGCGTGGAATGTCTCCCCTACGCGCTGGTTCAGCTCGTAATAGGCTATAGAGCACCAGAAGGCGGGCTCTGAGTAGGTCACCGGCTGCAGGTCTACAGTAGAAGAACATGTCAGTTAGGTTTATCCAAAACAACAAAGTCCATATGCAGATGAAATGATATCTGTGTATGTAATTGGCGAGATGCTAACTAGGACCAGGCAATATCAAATAAAAAAATAAAATATCAAATATTTTTGCACATAACACAGTTGGTAAAGCTTAGTAATAGAACAATTAAAACAGTTAGGTAAGTTTGGAAAACACTTTACTGTGACGCAGCCTTTAAACCAGGAAAAGACAACACTTATGCAATATTAGAATATTAAGGTATGCAGAATCTAAGACAATATCTGGCCTCATATCATAATATCGACATATTGCCCAGTCCTACAGCAAGCTATTGATGTGTTAATATGCAGCATGCTTGATTATTCAGAATTGTGTTGCATCTTACCCATGCTGTGATTGACAGGAGACAGAGTGCTGGGGGAGAGCTCTGCTGGAGAACCTGACAAACAAAACAGGAAGTCATCGATGTGAATGGGTTCACAGGAGAGCAGAACATGGGTACCAGGTGGATCAGATCAAAGGCTGATGATGAAAGTGGTGGCTGCCTTGCACAGGAATGCCATAATGATACAGTAAACCAGATCAATTTGCATGAGAGTGATGAAAAGATGCTGTTTACGCTTATCGTGACAAAAGCCTCTTCTGTAGATCCTTTATCTTGCATTGTTGGTGGTTTGTTTGAATTATAGCCTACTTGATTGGACAAAGAACTGAATGGATGATATATGAAATAATAAGCAGCTTTCTGCTGCTGTTAAGGTTACCATTAATAGCACATCAAAGATGCAAACAGATTCTGAGGCCAAGGATTTGGAGCCAGCCAGGAGAGACAGGGTGAATTATTTTACAAAGGAAACTCAAGAGTCTGAAAAGTGTTTCTCCTGATGCATCTTAACAACAGCTTTGGACCAAGTAATTTAAAAAAAAATGTAATTAGTTGATATTGTCATCAATCTTGACCCAAAACTGGCTTATATGGTAGGGTAGATCAGGTCACTAATAATTCACTGGGATAAAAATATATGACCTTTCATAAACACCAGGTCAAAATCAATATCTTCGGTTCATCATTCTAAACCTCTGAAACTGTTGTGTTTCAGATTGTTTATCACATATGTATGAGATTTAATCCATGAAAACATGCATTTGACTTTGACCTGGCCAGGAGGTAAGGCAGACTCACAGGGAGAAGAGAAGGAGATGCTAGTCTAGTGTACCTGTATCCATACTTTGATTCATCTGTTGATCGCTGGCCTCCCCATCCTCACTGATGTAGCCTGGTGGAGGTGTTTCTGTTAAAATGATGTGGGGAGAAAAGAATGAGCTGTGACAGTATCCTCATTAAATATGATGAT